>JAQGBY010000308.1:0-49567 GCA_034698785.1 Mycogona germanica | reverse complement strand
AGGATTAGTAATTTTTTGTCAAATTGGACTCCTCGTGTGGGTCAGTGAATTATCACGTGTTGCGGTTCCATGTGCGGGCCCAGTGAGAGTTTTGAGTGTTCCTTTTTATTATGTCTAAGTGAAATAAAAAACGTTTTCTGGAATTTTGAATCAAGGAAGAACTCGTGCGGAAAATTCATTGGTCTCCGGGAGATAGGTGCGTTAGTAATCAAGTAGAGTCGATTAATTCGTGAGGTCAAGTGGAGTTAATCGTGACAATATGTAACCCGATGCACGCGTGATTGGCAATCAATTTGACATTGTCAAAACGCCAATAATTCAGATCGCTGTATTCGCAGACAATGGCCACTCCGTCACTCAGAAAGTAATCGATCGTGTCCACGTAGACAAAGTGTTCCGTGAGATAAAGTCTGTGGTCTTCCGTAATTTTAAATTGAGATGGATACTGTCTGACGAAGTGGTTGCAGTTGATGAATCGGATGCTCAGTGGAATACAGATGGAATTCGTTCGATGGCCAACAGCATCAAATGATGGCCGATTGATGATCACTCCGCTTGACTTCAATCTCCAGGATCCATTGACCATCTCGTTATATTCGGAACTGTTGATGTTGACATTGTTGCATCGAGGAACCTCAATCTCGCCGATTTGTGGAATATATGGTGTCTTCCTCTGCCAGACTGTCTCATCACACAGGATGACATTTTCTTCAGGATCCAAATAATAATCTCCGAACCGTGTCTTCAACTCGCTTCCAACCAGATGGAGTGTGTGATTCTGGATTTGAAATATGACCGGAAGTGCATTGGTGACGTTCCGATACATACGTTTTGGACAGAAGATAAATTGTGGATTGAAGGGATAACAGGAATTGTTGCTGATTTGTTCGTTGTATGTAAATTGATTATTTCGGAGTGCTGTATTGATACACCGAGGTGTCGAGTGAAGTAATTCAGTTTGGGTTGATGTTGTTATGGCAGAATCATTATTGGTACAATTTGTGTCACAATAATAGTTCGTCTCCAGGTGCGATCCAAATGGTCTCGTAGCTTCATCACTTTCGGTATCATTTCGCTGCGAGTTGTCAACTGATTCAATTTGACTTTGTTGAATCTGATTATTCACCCTTTTTGTGGCACTTGATTCGTGAAAAGTTAAGCAACCCGCCACAATCAGCACAACCACAAAAAACAACATCACTTCGATTGCAAAATCAAAATTCAGTATGATGAACGATCTTAAGAATAAGAACTTATTGTAACCGATCCAATAAAGCCACTGCGATAGATTGAGGCAATTGCCAACTGGCTACACTCATGACATGTCATATTACTACCGTCATACATGATCATAATGCTCGTCTGGCTCAAACAGAATGTGACACCTCATGGAGGACCAGTTGTGGTCAAAGATTGTGATGTTCCAATATTTCAGACACAGCGTTTCTGGAATTACTAAAGATATCAACCTGCTGTATACAGATGAAAATCTCTGTTTTTATTTACTGTAAATTGACTCGGATGTTTGTGAACAACCCTCGTACTATCAATATATCATTTGTGACGGGAGTTGTGCCAATGATTTCGTTTAATTTGACGAAAGGGACAGCACTCCAATGTCAAGTCTAAGTCAACTGTTTGATTAGCGAAGCTTCTTATTTATTACAATATGAACGCACCCCTCCATAATAATAAGCCATATAAGCCATTTGTTTGAATTTCGAGGTTTCCAATTCATAACGCACCCACTTCCAATTGTTTTTTAGTTATAGTGTGAAAGGGGAATAGACTTTTGGCGCTTCGTGAAATTGGTAAGTCCTGACCGCTTATTAAAATAATAAGTATTCAATAGTTTACATCTTTTCATATGGAACGCCATCATCTTTATCAGAAATTGATTCTAATCGATTCTATTCGAGTGAGACACTATTCTAGTGACCTCAGGTGGTGACCTCTGTTGGTGACCGCTGGTTGCCAATATGCATCTGTCCATAAATAAAGGTGTACATGTATACCATTAGTTCGCGATTACGTTTATTCACGAATCGAGCAGACCCTTAAATGGTGGCGCTAATAGTTTGATTTCGGTGTCAATGGAATGTGAAGAATGCCGCTCGACCCGCAATAATGGGCTCAGGTGTGGCTGTTTTATAAGCACAATTGCTGTTGGCAAAAAGTTAGACCTACTATTGATCTATCTTAATGTATTTATTTGGTGGGGACACGGGGGTCGGATTGCTCAATCGAAACGAGGAATAACGAAAGTCACTTCTCTGTCGGGACTCCGGGAAAACTAAATCCGACCCCGGCTGCGTTTGCGAATAGACGGCCAATATTATTCTTATTATACGGCAACAACAATTGTGTTCACCACGCCCGCTCCATAGCGTGATTGACAATCGCCGCCCCCCTATGACCAACGGGACACTCCCCAAAACCGATTGAATGACTGATGACGTCGGAGAATCCGCCCCGTTGTCCAATTCGACTCGCTCGATGCACGCGCCACGCGGCGATTCCTCCGCTGGCCCAACGCGCCCCCGCGGGGAGCGATCCCCGGGGGCGGACAGTGTGTTCGGGGGAGGGGGGAAGCGGAACAGCGGGGAACAGCCAATTTGACGAGTCACGGGGTTTGCGAACGACTGTTCCCCGGGTGACGCCTGTTTTCGTTACAATCGTTAGGATCGACGAAACTCGCTTTCAGAGTCCGCGCGATTTAGATCCTGGTTGCCAACATCTAAATAAAATTGATACCAACAATCAGTTGGACATGGATGCAGGAAAAAATACATGATTTAGTCGAGTTGCTAATCGGAAACGATTAAACGAGTTTAAATATTCGCGTCGTTAAACTTAAACGTCAGATTACTACTACAGCGGGATCGCGGTTCAATTCCCGGACGAGACCTTCCGGAATTTTTGGGGCGAGCGAAATTACTACGTTCACTATTCCTGTGGAGTGGAAGTAACTGCTGTACGAGATCAGGTACACGTTAAATATGCCTACCTAGATTACAGGCCTGGGCTAGGCGAAATAAACTAGGCTCGGGTTCTGGCTCCTTGCCAGAATCTCTTATATCGATTTCCTAATAATCGCATTTAGTTTTCGGTGACTTTTGAATCAGATCAATATCATTTGTTTTGTTAGCTATGCGATAAGAGATTACCCGGAAAATTGGTATAAACACTTTGTGAATGTTGCGTTGTCATTATAGTTGAAGATTGAGGTTACGTCACGATTCAAGTTTTGGTTGACCACGCTCGTTTCACACACACATGTATGATTCACATTCTAATTATCATTTTATTTTTAAAAAGGTTAATTCGATTCTTAACTTTAGTAACTACTCCATGTTTAAAATTTATAGGTCCGGTTGACACGCCTTTTCCTCACTTGGCATCAAAATTCAACTCGCAATTAAATTAAACGTAAGTGAATTCATAATTTTCATAAAAAATACATTTCTTCCTTGCAGTAGATTTTTAATTACACGTTTAAATTTAGTATCGATTAAACTTCAACTGTGAGTGTGCGTAACGTGGTTTACCTTAAAAATTTAGGTTTTTAATTTCTTGTTTCAACTGAAATTTACATTGAATCTGATGTCTGATTTTTTTTTCTTTTTTCGATCCCTGCGATTATCTAATCTACGACGTCTACGAATTTACTAATTAATTCCACCCCAGATGCGTATTTGAACCAAGGATCTTCATTTTTTGTACAATTTCCCCAAAGTGCCAGAGACATTACAGAGTCCCTTCAATGTACTGTTGCTGAACATGTGTCACAGGAAGTGGTGTGATTCTGAACAGGAACTTCAGTTTTGACCGTATCATATCCGACTACCACCCGCGGATGATACGCCGAAAAAACGATAGCCAAAACCCCAACTGAAATGGAAGCATCGTCCGATTCCGCCTTGCGGAAACATGTCAAACAATTCATGGACAGGTGTGTGGACGCGTCCAATAATTATTGTAGTGACGCACCGGTACCAGTAAATCCAACCGATGTCCTGCAGAAAAATATCACCATTGCGGTGGACTTGTTCGACGCCCTCAACGATTTCGCTCTTCACTTGCTTCGAGAGCACCAATGTCGCTTAACGACAGTTCCCTATTCAATCCTGTCGCTAGTGAAGCACTACATCGCCATCTTCAAATTCGAAGCCGAGCGGATGAAGTTGGCAGTGATGCCTGAAGTGGTGACGTTCGAGCAAATGATCAACAGACTGCTGATTCCACTGTCCGACCAGCACCTCACCAAGAAGGTATTCGAAGGAATACCTGCCGAATCGGAGCTCCTATTCGTGTGCACTCAATTGTTAAGAGACTTCTATGACCATTACAAACACGTCACAAATACAGTCAGCGTTTGGTGCATTCCGGATCCGGAAGTCGAGGTGACGCTGCGTGGAATGAAATGTCTGGATCTTCGTGGGGCGTCGCCAACTGCAGATGCCAAAAGCTGCCGCTATCCACCGGACACGAACCACGATTACATGCTGGATATCGGATCCCTGCAGACGATGATCTCGTCTGTCGATGTCGCCATCAAATCGGTGGAGGACCTGGCCCATGCTGTCAAATATACACTGGCTGACGTGAGCACTGTCAACAGGACAGTGCAGAGAGCTCTGCAGATTTTGGGCGAATACATGAAGAGTACGGACACGACGTGCCATCTCTCGAAAGACACTCAGACCAGGCTGAGAGCCAACAAAATCCCCATCGATGCCCTCTCGCCCATCAGAAACGCCTTCTCGCACACTCACCTTCAATTGCTGATGACGCAGCGTAAAGGTCTCGATCATCACAGAGGACTCCTGTTGACCCACTTCAACGAGCTCGAGGAAATGAGAGCCATCGTCATGGAACAGATTGTCTACCTGAGCGACCGCCATGTGAATAACATTATAGCGACCTTTGGATCGAAACATCCAACTGTGATGGACATTTGCTCTGAGCAGATCCAGGACATTGTAAGTAGTGGATCGTCGAAGAATCCAGATGTCGTCAACGTTGCTCTTCGAAGGTTGACCACTGCTAATGAAGATCGAAGCACCTGTAGAGAATTCGAGAGCCTGCTACACTGGATTCTTTTGAAACGTGTCATGATAGAACTGGTAAATGTGTGGGAAACGAATAGGAAACAGGACCATTTTTTATTTAACATGTACGTTCGAAAGATTACGAAGAAATTACAGCTGGCTGTTTCTGATGTGAAACGTGATCCAAGATGGCAGCAAGATTACGATAAGAAAGCAAGTTCTACGGATATCACGGATTTCGCTAGGATTAAGGAATTAAAATTGAAGATTGGTGGTGCCCAAAATTCAACATCTCACACAGTCGATTCCGAATTGCAGAAAGATTATAACTCAGATCTGATTAACTTCACATTCTGGAAATGCTTCTTCGATGAATTCGATTCTGAATTATCATTCGTCGCATTTCTTAAAGAAAATAATATCGGTGGCAGCCTGAATTTCGATAGATCTATTTTGCGAGATAAATGTCACAATCATAATGCCGTAGATTATCTGGAGATATTAAGTATTATACGGTTCCACAAGATCCATTACGAAGCTAATAACTATCTTTATGCCATGCTCAGTGCTTACAAGAAATTTGAACCGGATGTGGCGATAGAATTGATCGATAAATTGGTTATATCGCCTGCGCAGAAGAAGAAACTTTTAAAATATATCCTGAGTGAAGAAGACAAAGATTGGTCCGCGGCCAAAAAAATGCTAATGATGGAGGTCGATTCGAAAAAAATCAATTTTTACGTGGAATCATTTTTCCACCGACTGTATTTCGAAAAGGAGAATTCGAACATCGATTACTCGCTGCTACACACTGTGTTCGAGAAGTTGGACCTCGCGGACGATCAGTGTGAAATAATGAAGGAGATGATCGCGAAACTGATTCAGTTCTTCAATCTGGCGCAGGATTCCAGCAGCATTTTTGATGACATCATCAAAGAAACTCTGGATCATGTCATCCCCGATTTGCCAACATCAATTGATAGCGATGTCATACTGTCTCAATTTGATATTGCCAAAATGCTAAACGAACAAAAGCGAAACCTGTTGACCTACATCTCCGGAGACGCTAACAATCTGGACAGACAAGAGATATTACGACTGGTCAAGAAGGTCATCACTGACGAGGCGGTAGTCAAGAAATGTGAAAGATTTTCGGTCAAGCAGATTAAGAAATTGAAGAACTATCTGATTCGTGACTGTTTAAAGAATAACTTGTACGATGAACTGTTAAACGCTTTGTACGAAAAACAGAAATTGGACAAGCTGCTCGGCCATCTTAAGAACGTGTGCCACAAGATGTTCAAATTAGATGAATTGTGCACCGAAACAATCATAAGAAAGTTCACAGAAATTGCGAGGCGCCGCTACAAAGCAAACTTCATGGAAAGCAAATTTGAACTTGAATCTACTTTAAAGTTCATAAGCAAAGTTGATAAAACTAGTAATAAAGTTAAATTTGAATATTTCAGAAATTCTGATTGCAATGGCAATGTCGAAATCATCGCAGCATTGCAAATAATTGTTCTAAACATGCTGAATGATTTGAAAGATTTTCCTGGCAAATACAAGAACTATTCCCAAATGGAATATCTGCTGGTGCTCGGAATGGAAAGATGTGCCAATCAAAAATTTGACATCAACCATTTCAAACTACGAAATTGTCTAGCCCATGGTAATCCACTTGCCGAAATTTTCAATATAAACATGACTACAATGACTTTACAGGCATCGTATGTGCTGGCCAACTACGGCCACATGTTATGGGAATTGCGTGAGAACTTGCAAGATTATCAATCGGACAATTTGAAGACGTTCATAAAATCGGGAGAAATTTGGAACTCCGAATCGACAGTAAATAAATTCGTCGATTATCTAAATCAGAAAGATTCAGAAAACTCGATCGAACAGGAATGCCTCTCTGAGAGAGCACTGGCTACGATGATCGATCAGGACACTGAAATCGCCACCATAGAAAACAATTTTATAAAATACTTGGCATGTCAAAAAGTCTTCGAAATTATGCAAAATGAGACGCAGAGGTGTGAACGAAAACTGACTTGCCTCTTTCTTGCTTCCTGTTTCAGTAGTTTTGAAATCGTATCGAATATTTTGGAAGGCCAAATAAATGTCGATGACTGGACATCATTTGGTTTTACAGCATTGAACGGATCGTCTGCCAACAACAATTGTGACATCATCACATTGTTGCTCAATAAAGGATCAAATGTCAATTGTGCCTCCACTTCTAAACACCTATCCTCACTTCACCTATCAGTCTTCTTTGGACAACATCGAGCTATTTATACTTTGCTATCCAACAATGCAAATGTGGATGGAACCACAGCGGACATGCAGACACCACTCCACTTGGCTGTTGCTCGAGGAGACTTGAAGTCAGTTGGTCAGCTTCTACAGAGAAGTGCTAATGTTGATGTGATCGATCTTGAAGGTATTTCACCAATGCATCTGGCAGTGTGCAAAAATCAGACGGATGTGCTGAAGGTTGTTCTTGCACAAAGCCATAATGTCGACATTTCTGCTGAGTCACATTTCACCCCTCTTTACTATGCAGTGGCATGTAATGCGTTAGAAGCAGTTACTGCCCTGCGTCAAAGTGGCGCAGATGCCAGCAGAATCACCTCACAAGGATTAAATGTTCTCCACATTGCATCAATGATTCACAGTAAGGATGAAGCCCACAATGTCTGCCAAGATATATTCAGACAAATATTTGTGTCAAAGGAGCAACTTTTTGTTGCAGACAAGAAAAGAAAACTTCCTCTGCACTGTGCAGTCATCGAAGAGAATGAGAATGCATTAGAGATACTATTGGAAATGGATAGGTCGACCAGACACATTGATGCTGGCGACTGTTACAATCTGACTCCTCTGAGCTGGGCTGTGGCTAAAAAAAATGAAAAGGTAGTTGAGCTTTTGCTGAAGGCAGGAGCCAATCCAAACTGCCGAGACCTTGATGGCGGTACACCGCTTCACATTGCAGCTCTTAAAGCCAATTGGACTATTGCCAAGCTCCTGCTGCAGGCTGGTGCCCTCATGCACATTGAGAATAATTATGGAAACAAGCCTCTCCACTGGACCACAAAATGTGTCGACATAGACGAAGCAGATATCACGAGACTGATTAGTACGTTTCAACAATTTGGAGGGAACATCAATTGTCAAGAAGATGAGTCAGGAATGACACCACTGTGTTTGTCAGCCAAACAGGACACCATGACAGCTGTAAACTCTCTTCTAAGTTTGGGAGCAGACACGGAGGTTGTAGATCAGTTCCAGTACACTCCCCTACTCTATGCGGTGTTCAACAACAACAGGACACTATTTACAGCCTTACTGACCCACGGTGCAAATATCTATGCCTCAGATGACTTGGGGATGACTCCACTGCATGTTGCATGTTTTAAAGGGTGCCCAATCATTGCACAACAACTTCTGGGCCTTGGTGTAGACCCAAACATTAGAACCAACTTAATATGCCAAAGTCTCACACCTCTGCATCTGGGTGCTCAACACAACAACCTGAATATTGTCAGGTTGTTGCTAGAGCAGGGTGCCAATATTAATGATCAAGCTGACAATGGCCACAATGCAATGTCCATGGCGATCGTGGCCACCAATGTGGAGATCATTCATCATCTGTTAAAATCTGAGTTACTCGATATCGACTACCGATGGCAAAACCACCTCAGCTATCTACACTTTGCAGTGAACATTAACAACAAGGAAATTGTGTCTGCATTGGTAAAGAGAGGTGTGCCAGTTGACTCGAAAGATGCAAGGGGATTTACACCTTTGATGCGTGCCTGTGAGAAGGGGTTTCTCGATGTTGTCAAGCAACTTTTGGACCTCGGAGCTGACATCAATGCACATAGTTCTGATGGGCCAAAGGCACGCAGTTCTGATGGATCGAACGCACTAATTGAAGCCTCGAACCAAGGATACAAAGATACGATTAATTGGCTGCTGGACAGAGGCGCAATTTTTGACTCAAGCGATGAGCATCTCCTCACTCCATTGGCAAGTGCCTGCTGCCACGGTCACCTCGAGGTAATTAAATTTCTACTGGAACACAAAGCCAACATTGACATTGTGGCAAGAAAAAAGGAACAATATTTTTCTTGTCTGGACTTGGCCGTTCTCTGTGGACATCCACCTGTGGTAGCCTTTCTTATTGATGCTGGTTTCACTAGTGCCATGTGTGATGACACGCATCGGATGACGTTGCTTCATTCTGCTTCATTTGGTGGAGGGTTGGCATTGCTCGAGGAAGACAGAGCATCCAATGAGGCACTTGATCGACAGCTCATTCATTTTCCTACAGAGGAAGATTTCTTCGAAATTGTAACATTACTTCTCAATAAGGGTGCCGACATCCTTTCCACCAATGAAAACCAGGAAATACCTCTGCATTTGGCTTCCAATCAAGGGTTAGACAAAATTGTAACACTCCTGTTGACCAAGGGCTCACCCATTGATGCTCCCGACAAATTTGGAAACACCCCACTTATGAAGGCAGCCTCAACTGGTCGTATGAATACTGTAAAACTATTGATTGATCGTGGTGCCTCGGTCAATGCCCAGTCATATGATGGAAAAAATGCGCTTCATTTTGTTGCCTCTAGTGGTAATGCAAAAATGACGGATTTGTTGTTAGACAGTGGTGCAAAAATCAACGAATTGTCAGGAAACGGTGTCTCGCCTCTCGTCTATGCATGTCTTAAAGGTGATCATGACACCGCAAAAATTCTACTGGACAGAGGTGCCGACATGGAGGCAGTAACCGCAGGAGAAGGCATATCTCCACTTGCTGCAGCAATCGAGGTTGGACATTCGCATATTGTCCAGTTGCTGCTTGATCGTGGTGCCAGTATCTATGCCACGGATCACAATGGCCAGCAGATATTGCACCACGCAGCTGGAAAGTCCAATAAATCGATTATGACAACCCTGATTTTTATTAATTATTTCGGAAAATTAACCACTCATTGTTTGGTATCCAGCGAATCCAATTTTTTCTCGCATGTTCGGGAATTTGTTAATGTCAGAGACAGGATAGGCCATACTCCACTGCACCACGCAGCAACAACTGGGAAGTTGGACTCGGCTCTTGTCCTCCTGCAGAACGGTGCGATTGTTGATGCGGAGGATGAGGATTGGACTACTCCCATGCAGTTGGCCGCGTCTCAAGGTCATGTGGATGTCTGCAAGATTCTGCTACTTCATGGCGCCATTATTAACAAGAAAGACGTTCACGGTATTTCGCCTATTCATATTGCCTGTAGCCGTGGCCATATGGAAACAGTCAAGTTCCTGATACAGGAAGGTGCCAATATTTATACATACATAGATAGTCATCCATTTTGGGATGTCAACAGATTTGATATGGTCAGGTTGGAATGGCTTCGAAGAGCAATTCAACCGTTTTAGTTAGGAATCTGAAAATTGTGATTTTTCGTGAAATTGGATATATAATGTGGCACCCTACATTCAACATTTTAAGGCATTCGAGATGTTCATGAATTTTCAATCAAGGTTAATGTTTAATTGTTAGTAGTTTAAAAAATATTTGTTCTTTGCAAGTTGTACAAACATATTTTAATTGAATTAAATTTAAATTTCATTTTATTTTTATTTTAAAATATGAATTTCTGTAAATATTCTGATCAAACTACATGTAGGTGGCTTTCATGATGCTAATATATATATGAGCTTATATAAATTCGACAATTAATGTGTTCAATTTTTAAAATAAAAAAGTATTCCGGATAAAATTTGTGAGATTAGATTATCTTAGTCAACCTCGTATTTCACTTGTGCAGTTCCCGTTTCAAACAACTTGGAATTCTCTCCTGGAGCCTTTGGTTCGATCTTTCATGAGGACACCATGGAAGGGTCAGGTCAATCCAGCAGCACTTTCTCGTCAGTAAATGAGCATTTACAAGTTTATGACTAGAGAACTGTTTTCAAAGCAAAAATGTGTCTTCCTATCGGACATCATTTCTTCTAGTTTCATTTCGCGTGGAGTTAGTTTGTAATATTTTATTTGTTTTCAAAACGCTTTACCGTTTATTGATTTTATTTTCTCAGACAATTATGTCAGCAAAATTTCAATAAGTTTCCAAAATATTACCTTCCATATGGAACGAGCGCTATTTAAAAAGAAAGGAAGTGGTAGACACAACCTGTAGTTTTAAAAAAAAAACACCCTTTAGAAATGACTACCACTACTTTTCAATAGTAAATTAAATTTCAAGTTATTTTTCAATGCCTCAGACTTGTTCAGCTTGCGGTGAGATTAAACTCGCATGATCCCACATCAAAGGGCTGGTCATGTTTGCGCAGGTAACCTGAAAGGTGCGAAACTTCGTCATCGACAAATAGCGCATATCTCCTTGAAACGTTTGTATCTCGGGGCCTCATCACACGACCCTCTGACATTTATAATGTTCAGTTGTTTGTTGTGAGGCAATGGCGAGGCAATGGGTGAGTCAACTCCCGGTCGACAAACGGCTCAACCGTCGTCATACAGTTGTTATCAGCGCCCAATGTGCGGAGGTCTTCAGACTGGATAGGTTGCACGGAGATGCGCGACTCGAGGCAGGAACAAATTCCTCACCAATCAGCAACCATTTCTAATTAAAGTTCCCAACAATTGGTGTGAACTATTGAGTTGCCCACATCAACGCACATGTGCGGTTGTTCCTGTCTCCAGTCGTTGTGCATCATGTTCGGTCTGAAAACCGCCTATCCGATCTCGGTCAAAGTCGAAACAAACAAGTTTTAATCGTCTGGTGGGATTTTCACAGCCACGTCCGTTTCGCCTCTTACTACATTGGGCAATTCTCTGGGCATTGAATGGGTTTGATAAACACGAGGAAGTTGTATAATTTTTGCGCTTCACATTTGCCAGACGTATTGGCAGCTATCAAGTCATGTTAATTATCGGCGTCGCTCACTGTCAGTGTTGCTGTCACGACAAATTTCATGGCCAGAAAGCCAATTTTGGTACGTATTTATGACTTTTATTATGATATCCTGAACAGTATCCCTGGTAAAGATTTACATTGAACAGTTAAAGACTGTAGGCAATTCAGCTCTATGTATTTTGGGTAGCTTTACTGATGGATGTTATATGAACGAATTGTTCTTAGTATAAAATGTGTTTGCACTATTGCTACTCAACGCCACCTAACGAGCTCGCATTTCTAACAGGTCACACCCCGAAACAGTTATAAGACATTACGCAACGAGATCCGAAATCTTGAGGAACACAACATTTTCAAATGGACAAACTGATCTACAGTGAGACTGATTGTGGCAGACACCTGAGCGTTCAAGAATTATATGGCTCATAATACAACAATTCAGCAATCCTTAACCCTTGCCTCTAGTGAGTGAGTGAACCACCACATCAAGAAACATCAAGATAAATGGAAATATCAACCGAATCAGTTCTACGTAAAAATGCCATCCGCTTCGTGGACAGATGCATCAGCGCCACCAAAGAAACCGGAGAAATGACAGAACACGTTTGTTCAGTTGAGGTTCCTCGGAAGAATATCGACATTGCCATTAATCTATTCGAATCGCTGCTGGACTATGTGCGCTACCTATTCGACCAACACGAAATTCGAATCCCGAGTGTCTCACATTCGATACTCTCATTGGTCAAGCATCATGTCGCCATCTTCAAATTCGAAGCGGAGCAACTGAAGCTGCCAGTGATTCCGGAAGTCGTGGCATTCGAGCAAATGCTTAACCGATTGTTAATTCCACTAGCCGATCATCAAAATGTCAACAAGATCTTCAAGAGCATTCCTCCCGAATCGGAACTGTCATTTCTGTGCATGAAATTATTGGACGATTTCTATGAGCATTTCTACAACAGTATACGATTCACTAATGTCTGGTGTATTCCGGATCCAGAAATAGATCTTGTTACCGGAAGCATTAAATCTCTTGAGCTGTCCACGATGAAACCAACGACTGATATCAAAGGATATAGATACCCGATTGACACGGATCACGATTATATGTTGGACGTTGAATCCCTACAAAAAATGATTTTCTATCTGGACATGGCCATTAAATCGATCGACGACATCGCACTGGCCCCCAGATATACCATCACCGATATCAGCACTGCCAACAGGACAGTTCAAAGAGCTCTGCAAGTCTTGGGCGAATATATGAAGAATACTGAGACCACCCGTCATCTCTCGAAAGAGACTCAATCAAGGTTGATAGCCAAGAAAGTACCCGTGGATTACCTTTCTCCAATTAGGAACTCATTTTCCCACTCACGAATACAACTGCTGACGACCCAGAGAAAAAGTCTGGGACATCACAAGGGAGAATTGCTGAAACATTATAGTGAATTGAAAGAGATCAGGGACATTGTCATGAAAGAATTTATTGACGTCACCAATTATAAAGTTCTAAGCATGGTCAGGAATTTTGAACTGAAAAACCGGATTAATAATGAATTGAAAGATGTTTTGGAAACTGTAAAAATATTGTTTTCGAGTCAACTAGATTCTGGTGATTGGGAGTTTGAGAAAGTAAGAGACTTTCTGATCGATCACAGATTTGGTGAAGGATTTGATTGCTTGATTCACGGCATCTTGTCCAAGTGTGTGGTGAAAGAAATGATTGATGTCTGGAAAATGTATAGCAAGCAGGAAAAGTGTCTCTCTGAAAGACACGTACAGAAACTGACAAAGCGAATGTACCTGGCGAGTTTAGACGCTAGAGGTATTGCGGATTGGCTGAAGGAATACAACCAACCGAACGTAGACAATGTTGAATTTTCAAAAATTGAAGATTTGAAATCAAAATTTGATGGCAATCAAAGTGAGATGATGGCGCTTTCTGGTCTGCAGAAGGATTACAGCACCGACCTGATCAACTCGACCTTCTGGGAGTGCTTCTTCGACGAATTTGAAACAGAACTGGCCTATGTGTCATTTCTAGAAGAAAATAATATTGGCCACAGTCTAACATTTGATAAATCTCTGTTTCTGAACCAATTTCAGAATCACAACTCCACTGAATTTCTCGAGATCATCAACATCTTACAATATCACAAGAAAATGTACAAATCGTGTAACGATCTTTACGCCATGCTTATCAAAACGAAGACTTATGACGCGGAAGAGGCCAGACAATTGATTGACAATTTGAGGGCCAATCCTCATCTGACGGCCGAGCTATTGAGGTTAATAACGAGTGAAGATCGCGATTGGGAGTTGGCCAAGACGCCGTTGATTATGGCTGCTGATAAACATAAAGTATACTTTGCGGTCGAGTCGTTCTTTTTAAAATTATATTTCGAAAAGGAAAATTCGAACATTGACTACAGGTTATTGCACACTATGTTCGAAAAATTGAAACTCACAGAACATCAATGTCAAACGATGAGAGACATGATTGCAAAGTTGATTCAAAATTACAACTTGTCTCATGATGCCACGAGCATCTTCGATGACATCATCAAAGAAACGCTTGATTGTGCATTTACCAATTTACCATTGCCAATGGACGGCAAAGCTATTGCACTTAAATTTGACAATGCCAAAATATTTTATGACAAGAAGCAACAACTACTAAAATACATTCCCACAGACCAGAAAACATCAAAAAAAAGAAATGACTTAGCAAAGCAGTTGGACAAAGATAAGATATTGGAGTTTGTCAAGGACCTTACCAATGACCAAGAAATCATAAGAAAATGTGAACGTTTTCCTGTTGGAAAACTTATTAATTTCTTGAAGCGAGAATTCCTAGTATTGAATCCTTATGATAACTTGATGGATGCTTTGGCTAAGAAACTTGACTGGATGAAGCTACTGAAATCCTTCACAAGTGTATGCGAGAAGATGTTCAATTTGGAGGATCAACATACCCAGATCATCTCAAATGCATTTACAAAGACCACCAAAAATCGTTACAAGATGAACTTCTTCGAAAGTCAGTTTGAACTTGAGAAAACTTTACAGATAGGATGCTCATCTTACGATTACTTTACCTTGGAAAATGTTTGCGCGATTGATGACGTTGAAATCATCATTGCATTAGAAATTATTGTATTAAATATGTTGAATGACTTGAAAGATTTTCCAGGAAACGGAAGTAATTATTCGCAAATAGAATATCTAATACTTTTATTTATTGACAAATGTTATCAAAACCTTGAAATCAACTATTTGAAATTACGAAACTGTCTAGCGCATGGCAATCCACTAGTCGATAGTTTGAACATGGATCTGGTAAAAATAGTTAAATGTGCATCATTTGTGCTGGTTACATATGGCACTATAATTTGGGATGTGCATGAGAAATTGCAGGAATACAGGTTAGAGGATTTACAATTATTCCTGAAATCCACTTCAATGTGGGACTCTGATTCAATCCTGATGTCATTTATTGATCATTTAAATTCACTTGAGTCTGATAACCGAAGAAAAGAACCTGGTTTGTCTAAGAAAGTCTTAGTCGTATTAATCAATCAAGAGATAGTAAATGCCACAATTGAAAACAATGTGTCCAAATATATTTTATGTCAGAAAATCTACGAATCAATCGAAGATAAGGCTCAACCCACTGAAGATAAATTAGCTTGCATGTATCATGCGTCCTGTTTTAATCGCAAATCCCTAATAGAACATCTTTTGGATTGTGACGTCAAAGTTAATGACTGCACAGCCTCTGGTCTGACGGCAATGCACGGCGCATGTGCCAACAACAATTGTGACATAATTGAGATTCTTCTTGATAAAGGAGCCACAGTTAACTGCACCTCCACGGCGCAAAAATTAACACCATTGCACTTGGCAGTCTTGCTTAACCACCACGAAGCTGTAGAAGCATTGTTGGCCAACAGTGCAGTTGTCAATGTGACTACGAGAGACAAGCAGACTCCTCTTCACATGGCCCTCACAACCGCCAATTATAAGTTAACCAAACTGCTTCTTTGTAAATCTGCTAATGTTGATGCCGTCAATGCCTATGGCCGTACACCACTTCACCTGGCAGTGTGCAGCAGGAAATCAGATTTGTTGGACATTACTCTAGCACGAAACCCGAACATGACTACATCATGTGAGACACAGTTTACTCCTCTTCAGTTTGCTGTTGCTTGCAATAACATCAACGCTGTCATGGCATTGCTCAAGAATGGAGCTGATATCAACAAGACTTCCATAAAAGGTATTAGTGCTCTTCATGTGGCAGCAATGCTGCATGATGATGATGATGAGGAGGAGGAATCCAACAACTGCTGTCAAAGAATACTAAAACAGCTGCTGATTTCTGAAGAACAGCTATTTGTGGCAGATATCAACAAGCGAATTCCATTACATTATGCCGCGAAAGAAGATAATATAGTGGCATTGCAATTGCTGATGGCAATGAACAACTCTTCTAGTCACCTCGATGCAAAGGACAGCTACAAATTGACGCCTCTGGGATGGGCTGTAGCTAGAAAATACAAGAATATTGTTGACCATCTATTGAAAGCCGGAGCTGATCCAAACAGTGTTGACATGGATGGCAACATCCCACTTCATATTGCGGCATTAAAATGTGATGTTGACATTACCAGGCTCCTCCTGCAGTCAGGAGCTTCCTTAATCCTGGAAAACAATTCTGGAAACCTGCCACTACATTGGATAACAAAAACTGATGTCAGAGATGAAGATCAAATCACTCGATTAATTCAGCTCTATCTTGAGTTCGGAGGCAACATTAATTGCCAGGAAAAGGTATCACTGATGACACCGCTAAGTTTTGCTTGCAAGCAAGACACGATTGCCGCAGTAAACTCTCTGCTATACTTAGGGGCTGACACTGAGATCGTGGATCGCTTTCAGTTTACACCACTACTGTTTTCTGTATACAATAATAACAGGCAATTATTTGCTGCCCTAAAGAAACGCCATGCAAACATCCACGCCAGTAGTGACCTTGGATTGACACCACTACACTTGATAAGCTATAAGGGGTGTTTTGCTATTGGTCAACAACTTCTGAATTTGGGTGCCGATCCCAACGTCAAAACCTCCGAGCAGTATTTCTGTCAAACTCCGTTACACTTGGCAGTTCAGCATCATCACATAGATATTGTCACATTATTGTTAGCCAAGGGTGCAGACATAAATGCTCTAACACATAATGGGCAAAATGCACTCTTTATGGCAATCCTCGAAAAGGATGTTGAAATTGTTCGACACCTATTAGAATACGAGCATATTGATCTAGAATACGTTTGGAATGGTATGATTAATGTTTTACATTTGGCCGTTATGGATGGCCATAAAGACATTGTCAGTTGCCTGTTAGAACAAGGAGCATTGATTGACTCACGCGATTCCAAGAACTTCACATCACTGATGCATGCGTCTGAGAGAGGTTACTCGGGAATTGTCAGAATGCTTTTGGATCATGGAGCAGATGTAAATGCATCAGGTACCAACGGGTCAAATGCACTCATTGAAGCATGCACTCATGGACATGAGGATGTTGTTGCAATGTTGCTCGATAAAGGAGCAGTGGTCGACTCGCTCAATGAGAACTTTATTTCACCACTTGCGAGTGCATGCTGTCAAGGTCACCTAGATGTACTTCAACTACTCATTCAACGTGGAGCTGACTTGAACGCTGTTGTCAAGAACAGTTTCTCACCCTTGGCCTCTTTGGGATTGGCCGTCTTTTGTGGACGTGCCAATGTGGCAGCTTTTTTGTTAAGTAGTGGAGCAAACCCTCACATCGCAGAGAGGGATGGACTAGCTGAGACAGGAGATGCGACACATGGAATGACATTACTTCATTTTGCATCCTGTGGAGGTTGCTTGATTAACTGCAAGGATGGGAATGGGCCATTAGAGGTTCTCGGAAGGAAAATTATAACGAATCCTACAGAGAAACATTTCGCAGAAATCGTTCTGTTACTTATTGAGAGTGGCTTGGACGTATTCGATAAGAATACAGACCAGGAAATTCCGTTGCATCTAGCTGCCAAACAGGGGTTAAATGATGTCGTAAATGTTCTACTAGATAAGGGTTCACCAATTGAAATGCCAAATATAAGTGGCCACACTCCTCTGTTACTAGCAACTGCTGCAGGCCACACAGATACAGTGGTGTTACTTTTAGAGCGTGGTGCACTCCTCTATGTCCAATCAAATAATGGAGAAAATGCTATTTATTTGGCTGCCTCGAGAGGATTTCAAGATATTCTCCGTCTCTTGCTGGATAAAG
Organism: Mycogona germanica; assembly: GCA_034698785.1. Lineage (NCBI taxonomy): Eukaryota > Metazoa > Arthropoda > Diplopoda > Chordeumatida > Chordeumatidae > Mycogona > Mycogona germanica. Next base: position 31,238 of record JAQGBY010000308.1, on the reverse strand, counting down.
GTGTTGCACTCGAGATTCGAACTAAAGATGATCGCACTCCGTTATCAGAAGCTGTGAGGTATGGTCATTTGGAGACAGTCAAATTACTTTTTAAATTAGTTTCTGACAAACAATTTCATGCTCAAACAAACCACGGCTATAATCTGCTTCATATAGCTGTCTCTAGTGGAAATAGAGAAATTGTTAAATTTCTGCTTGATGAAGGTTCAGAGGTTAACGCCTATTCCAGAGACGGCATTACTCCACTACTTTTAGCATGTAACAGAGGTTATTTTGAGATTGTCCAAGTTTTGTTAGATGTGGGCGCAAACGTTGAAGCTGCAACAGTGAAATATGGTTCAACTCCTCTAGCTGTGGCTCTGGGATGTGGCCAAGTCCCTGTTGCTCAACTGCTTCTCGGCAATGGCGCCAACATTTATGCAACTGATTACAACGGTGAACTCATTTTACATTATGCTGCGAGAAGCGACAGCAAATCAATCATAAGGACTTTGCTATTCATCCACTATTTCGGCAAGTTGGCCAGCTACTGCTCAGCCCCATTGACCTCGGATCCTGGAACCATTCGGTCCAACTTGGTCGCAGACACAATTACATTTGTAAACTGCAGAAACCGAGTGGAGCACACGCCTCTGCACCTAGCAGCGGCAGAAGGAAATGTAGAGGCACTGCTCGTGCTGCTTCAGGGTGGTGCACTCGTTGATGCCCGAGACAGTGACGGGACCACTCCCATGCAACTGGCTGCATCACGAGGTCGACTCGAAGCTTGCAGACTGCTGCTTGAGTGGGGAGCCGACATCGATAAAAGAGACTTGTACGGCATATCGCCTCTGCACCTCGCCTGTTGCGGGGGTCATTCGGAAACGGTCACGTTTCTCCTTTCGGAAGGAGCCCATCTGGACACCTACACTGGAAACCATCCATTTTGGAAGATCAACCGAGTTAATTTGGTTATGTTGGAATGGCTTCGAAAAGCTATAAAAGACAGACCAAGTTAAAATCAGATAAAAATTAAATTTTTAAAAAAATCTGTACACATTTTAAAACTTGAACCGAAAAGTTTTGAATCGATAAGTTTGCTTTAGTAAAAATTGATTTCATAGACAATGTTCAGTTGTAACATCTTTTTTTCATTTGCAAAAAACTACAGTGCTCTGTCGAAGAACCACTTGGACTTTGCAGTCCACTGTATACCTGACTAAACCACTCTAATCATGTCCACCTGTTGTGACCTATCGGTTGCCGCCGTATCTGGTCGCGCATCTTTCATTACTCATGTATCTCGAGTCATTACTCATTGGGCTTGCCACATGAAACGCGGCGTAGCTGCGAGTTGGGCGCGAGGCGATGCAAGAGTAGAGATCTATATACAACGTCATGTGTTGTCAGTCGAGGACATTGTCGTGGCTCAAATCTGAGGGCTGTTGTCGGGAGAGGTTCACCTCCGGAAATGCATAATACGTGAGTTCTCTAACAGTAAACCTCGTTGGCTCGACGTGACCGGGTTTCTGGAGAAGCGACAGACAGCTCACGGTGTCACTCCCGGATACAGAACCACGTCACTTTCACTAATGGAACAGATCTTGAGCTCACTCTTGATGCTGCCGCGGCGAAAACCGTGCAGACAACAACGTCGTGTCACTAAAAGCTTTTTTCGTCCAACTTGGAAAATCATAAATAATGGAAACATTTGTTTTCATCGACAGACATTGGCACAAACCGTGAGCAGATCACCAGTTTATTTTCAATGTACAGTAGTACATGTTCATGACAGACAAGCGCTAGCTACGTGTGCGATGAAAAACTTCATTAGTCTTTCGAATGCCTTCGTATTCTTACTCCAATTATTCTTTCTAATTTTATTTAAGTATTTGTTTCAAGTATTCTTACGTATTCCTAAATTCTGAAAGGGCTATTTCCTTCATGGACGTGACAACGACATTAAACCAAAGATCTTTTCAATCGCAATGTCTGCATTTGAAGTTTTCAATTAATGCAAAAGAAAATGTATTTGTCAACGAATGCAAAATTAAAACTTGTATTTGCTTCCTGAAGCATGTTTTTATATAAATTCTTCAATCGTTCGGATTGAAAAGTGTGAAAAAATCTAGAAAGTTTAATTGTTTTTGAAACGATGTATTGTCTTCAAGATGTCAAAGTTGTTGATCTATTTTATTTCCAAGGACTTGTAATCATCCATTTTTAATTTTAACACTTGCTAACTAACTCATTGGCTGAATTCAGCTAGGGGAGGATTTTTGTGCACATGTACGTGTTTTTCGTTGAGGCAAATAGCCCAATCAGCAATAGTTTTCGTCGAGTTAAGCTGGTACGTCACCACTACTGTACTAACACAGCAACAACGTCCTTGTAGAAAACGAGCACTAAATAAACATTGGGATCAGCTGAGGCTGCGCTCGCCGCCCAAGAGGAGTCCAATTTCAAATAGGCACATAATCGACACAGTTTGTATAAACATGTGAATGTAACGATCGTATTCCATGGGTCAGTGGGTCAAGCACTTGTGCGGCGGAGGAATGGGGTGGAATGGAAAAAAAGGAATGACGGGAATTTTTCGTGGTTTTTAGAGACGCCGCGCGCTCGCCGTGTTTGTCATTCGTCCGTCCGTCTTTTCCTCCTCCACCACCACCACCACCACTACCGCCACCAGCACTGTAAACAAATAAGGAAAACCGATTCCATTCCTTCTGGGAGTATCGCAGTTTGGCACGCGACAAAGATGACCCCCAAAACCACACCGCCACACCGGAAGTGGCAACGTTTAACGTCAGCGTGACTGCTTTTTGTCTCACCACCTGGGCTAACGCATGCGACACACTGCTACTACTAAGTCAGAGGAAACTGAAATTGTCTCGCCAGTCGTTTGTATAAGACAAGTGATTTTGTCATTTTGGAGATAGTTGAGAAGCTCAATTTTGCTGGAAACCCTAATCGCATCTAAAAAAAGAAGACGACACTTTCCTATTCTTGTATTAATGGGGATTCATTCGCTTTTTGTTATATTTAAAAACAGTCGATTAAAAAGTATTCAATGGCAACTTATTGAAAACCCTGTTTTTTCTTTTCGAAATGAATCGTTTCTTTAATTTTCAAATGCCATTACTTATCAAGTACTTCTCAAGTAATGACTTTTGAAAATTAAGGAGACACCTAATCTCAAAAACCAAAAAGGGGAAAGCTGGTTAAAATTTGATCTGAAAAAGAAGATTGGCGACAATTTTGGCCATTTCCTTTAGAAGATCCCGGGAATCCGTGTTTGAGACGACTTTATCAATTTAAGAGGACACGTTACTCTTTCGAGATGTTCTTGAGGAACGAAAATGTGACCTTACTTTTTGCTGTGTACCAATTTAGCGGATATCGAAGAAGTGTATGAAAATATGCTGTATTTCCGTGATCATCTTAGCCCCGATGAACTGCTGGATTTCTTGGAGCTACACTTGGATTTTATAGCCTGGACTTGTACTCATACTATGGAATAACGTTTTTAGTTAATACGCACTATAGAAAGATTGATGATTTTCCATTTCAACTATTCAATATTAGTGAACAGGAGGTGTCGGGACTCAGGAGGGTGACGAGACATGATTTGTTCGGGGAAGTCGGGGTTGAAGGTGACTCGTAGGCTGGTGACGATTCGCGGATGCGTGGGAGGAGGCTCCCGTCATGGACATGGACAAAGTTGTCGAGCGATTTATTTTCGAGATAAATAGATGACTGCGGATCCTCTTGCGCGTGGCCAAAAACGGGGCCAGCTGTTCTGAAATTGGGCAATGTCACAAACCTCGTGGAAAAATGTTGACACTTTCATTTTTTTGAAAACGATCAAAAATTATTAATTTGGGAAAACGTCAGACAGCATCATCAGAAGTTCCAATGATGATCCCTATTTATGTCTGTGATCTTGGCTAGTCAAAATGACCAGGTTGTCCCCTGATGGGGTTTTAGAGTGGAATCGCTGGTGGGTCTCCTTAATAAATAGCTTTAAAAAATATTTGTTAGGTTGCACTAACCACTGTTAGGTTGTTGGCAAAAAAAATTGTTTTCACTCAAGTATGTAAGGTCAAAGGTCGCCTAAAATTAACAGTGAGGAATAAAATAATTTCATATTGCCGTTAAAATGCGACAACATTTGGCTGCTCCCTCGTGTGGGGTTGAGGTGGGTGGAGCATGAACATGAAGGGGGCAAAGGAGTTTGAGGAGGAGAAGGGGAGAGTTGTGATGAAGATGACGTATAGGCAAAGACGAAGACTCGAGACAGATGACAGTTTTCTTTCGTGTTCGCGTTACGCCGTCATTTAGTCACCGCCCCCCGCCACCCCTTACGCAGCCCCTCACGCCACCCCTCGACTCCTATTTCCTCCACAACGCGTCTTTCCCAATCACAAGTAGAACCGGATTTTTAAGTTCATTTCTGCTCTGCTAAACCAAGCGATTTGCCCTAAACATAGTGTCTCCGTGTCCCGGTTCAAAAAAATTCAGATATCTTTGACTATTAAATTCTGAAATATTCATGAAGACAACTTTCTTGGACTCCAAAAAATAACACGAAATGTAAGACTTAAAAATATGAATGGTGACATATATGTAATTTTAAATTTTGTTTGTATTAGAAAATGAGATGCAACAAAGCTGAAATAATGGCGAGCAAACTTCGAGTCATTATTTTGCCGGTGCTTTAAAAAATCAGTTTGATTCGCCATAGATGGCTCGGAGCAGACGACAACCTACTCTGTATAAATGTTAATTTGTCGCCGAATGCTACATTTTGAACGCGGGTGAATCCGGTTCTCAATCCTACGATTTTAGGAGTGGATCCTGCCCCGGTGGCCGGTGGGTGGTGGGGGTGGCGGCGTCGGCGACACAGGAAGTCGTTTAGAGAGAGACGTTCTTTTTTGGGTGACGACCCTAGCTCGACTGTGTCCCGGCGTCCGACGCCGGTTCTGTGTCGTCCAGCAGCTGACACGCTGATCAGCGATCATCCCTCGACTTCACTCCCAAAGACAGGTCGATAGGTCGAACTAATGCACATGTGCCGGTCGTGCTGCTGCTGCCAGCATCGGAAAGAAAACCTATACCCAGTACTCGGAGTATTTGTCGCTAGGCGGCGCCGACATTGCATCGACATTTGGGCTAGCTTATTCCAACGAAGAAGATTTTAGCTTTTTCAGATTTTAGCTCCAGTGTCAGCTCCAATTTCTGAAAAAGAAAGCTACAGTGTGGAAAACCTGTCAATTAAATCAAATAATTTATGTGTGAAATTATGCTTAGGGTGTTTATTTGATGCGCTGAAAGTGGGCAATGTTTGAGAAATTGCAGGAAATTGATAGCAAAATTGCGCGAAGCGCTAATTTTTATAAACTTTTTTGTATGAGATAAAAATCCGAGCGATAATCTTCTTCACCACAACTTTTTAAAACTAAATGAAACAAAATAAATTTGTGCGAAGCTCAAATTTATTCAGAATGTTTTTTCAAAATCTGTCGATTTGCATGTTCAGTAAGTTTTAATTTTATGCGCTTGAAGATTCAAGCCAAACTTTCAGCTTGGGAGCACATCAGAGTCGAGTCTCGAAATGTGAGCTGTTGGTTTGGCGAGGACTCGACAGTCGCGACACGAGTGAAGCCATCCCGTCTCTCTCTGCGACAATGACGTAGCCAACACGCACCCATTTCTTCATTCCGAGGTTCGAGCGGGGGTGCGCCTCCACCCGTCCCCCCTCAGCCCCCTCAACCGCCCCTCATCCCCCCTCAGCCACCACCATGTAGACAATAACGGTCCGCGTGTGCGCTCATTGAAATGCTACTTTGAAGCGGAAGAAATCATCAACGCATTATATGACGCGATTTGTTCCGCGATATAAAACTGTCTCGTAAAAGGGTTAATGTTGCTCGACGACCGTTACCCACGAGAGTGATGAGGGGTGGGGGGAGGGGGAGTAGGCCTCATATCCCCTATATACAATAGCAACAATACGGTTATGCAGTCGCACACGTGTCACTGTGTGTTCGTGGAACAAAGCGAGAGTTCCTCTGAAAAAATGATGAAATTGCTGAACCTACAACAAAAATTCATAAATCCTACCAGCAACATTCGTCATATTTTTTTTTTAATTTCATTCACTGTATTGGATATCACTACCCGAATTTATGTACTCCTCTTGGTGCACATTTTCACCATTACCCCGGCATTGAATTATTGAATTTATTTGACGAACTTGTTGTCAGATCCCAATTGCCACGCTGCAATCTTCCTCCATTTATTTTCATGTGATTACCTTTGTGTCTTTGATTGTATTGTATGTAGTCTTTGAAGCCACATGACACAGTGAACCAATATGTCTTGCTGGTGGAAAAAATAGTCGAACAAGAATCTCAGCGACAAAATCACGAATATGGGATATTGTTTTCAGCTGCGTGACGAAAGTTGAAAAGGCAAAGCGAATTGAAAAACAATCAGTTTACGCAACAAGTAACGTTAAGTCCTCAACAAATCGAACGGGAGAAGACATTCGCTAGCATCCGACACATTTTTGGAAAGCACTTTGCGAGTCCACACCATGTGGATGGAGGACACTGGGGACGAGGAACATGGAATGAAGCAAAGACAACGAGACGGAACAGGCACTGATTTATTCCGAACCCTGCATAAATCACCAATCAAGCGCGACCACTCCGAAACCGGCTTTCTTCGATTGAACTACTTTAGCGGTTAAAGAAAAGACGAAGAAGGGGGGTGGGGTAGACTGGAAAACGCAGGATTTGCCAGTAGTTTTTTTTCTCTCAGACATTTTTAACTCCCAGCAAGAAGAAGGACATACATATGGAGGAATCAACCCAAGCTTCTGATAGTCAGAAGTTAGAATTACAACTGATTGAATTGACAGCAAATAATACATGTATCCCCCCCCCGAAAAAGTCAACATCGAATCCAAAAGACGACAACGAGGTTTAAAAATCACCCCCCATCCCCCCACCACCACAAAAAAAAAAAAAACGAGTCATCCCTGACTTATCGTGTTCATCTCCAAGACGCCATAACTTCCCTCCCTGTCTTTCCCAAAAGTCGTTAGGGGTCGTCGCTTTTGTTCTCCGTCTAGAACACCTCCCCCCACCACCCAGGTCCTCCTCTCGTTTTCGGCACTAGCTCAGACTAGGGGGAGGGGGGTTAAGAAAAAAAAATGTCTTTTGGAGACACTCTCATCCCGAAGACGCGTGTGTCCCCAACATCCGATCGAATAGGAAAAGGAGTTCAAAAATAGAACGAGTGCGATTTTTGTTTTGTCGGTCGTTTTCGTTTGACGCTAATTCCCCGGCTCTCTCTTTGCATTACGCCACGCAAAACGAATAACAGTCAACTGCCTCAGATCGCATACGGCGTTAATCAAAGCAGCTGGCAAAGGGAGAAGAAGAAGGATCTTAAGAAGTCAGTCCGTATTCGATTTCCGAAGCCTTCCCCTCCTCAGCTCTCCTGGTGGATGTGGTGACTGGAGACGGGTGAAACCGTGCCAACAACAACGAACGACATCGATCTATTATTATAAATGCACTTGACTCTTTTTTGTCTTCAGTTGCTCTAATCTTGCTTACAGAATTACACTGTTAAGAAAGAGCCATCTCAAATCAAAAAGTCCAAAATAAGTTCACGTATTCACGTATATAAAAACTTGAAGAAAAAAATGATCTTTGTTTATTAGATGTTGTTCTTAAATGTTGATATCTTATTTTTCACAGTGTAACTGCGAATTGGGCTGATAATATTAAGAAAAAAATGTGGAACACATAAAATATTGACCCTTGACCCATAACCTTAATGGTAATATATGTTATAGAAATTCGGCAACGTACAGTAAGAGTACAGTAAAGTTCAGTAAGCGTTGAGGTAAGTCTGACAATCTCGACACCTTTTGGTTCTGTACAATGACTACATTTTTTAGGTGTGACGTCACACTCACTTATTAATCCAGAAGGTTTTAATTAACCAATAAAAAATATATCTCCACTGTATCGCACCATTGAAATAACTCTGTTTCATTGGTCTATCCTTTGTATTCTATTTGGGAAAAAAGGACGAAACTGTTTCAGCGCATTCTTCGTAATTGGCAAGAGAATTATCCCAGACGTTGGCAATTTGATTGATGAACGGAAGGGTTCTTCCTTAGTGAAGTTCTTGATCTCCAACGGAGCATCCCGAATGATGCGACCGCTACGTCAACAGATTTGGTTGGACGAGTCAGTTGTTGGCGCGACTGATCGGTGTGAAGAGCGCCGTTTCGGTGCCTGCTTTTGGGGTGGCGTCAACAACAGGGGGTTGGGGGGATTTAGGGAGCCTCCGTCGTTTCTGGCTCGAGTCGGGATCGTGACACGTGTTCGACTCCATGTTTGCGGCTCGGAATTCGTCGGATACACAAATCAACGGCCGAGTCAGGAGCGATCAACGACGGCACACTCGTGTCCTCTGCGATGCTCCGGAGCACCCAGGATCACGGAATATGACGTCAGCTCATCGTCTTACTTGGAAAGGCAATCGGCTGCTGACGTCACTGGGGCGGGCGAGATCACTGAAGTCGTATCTAGAGCGAGAAGGAAAGGAGGTCTCGAACCGACGATGACGATGTACTGTCCTCTGGTGACACGGAAGCGAATGACTATGCTTCCCCGTATCACGGCAATCACACAATACATCTGTCTTAAATAGTCTCCAATCTGTACATTAAAAATATTTTTTTTACGAATTAATTGTTTCCATTTTGTCACGTGACGTCATACCCACTGTCATCGCTTTGAGGGAAAGGAGGAAGCAATCTTCAATTATTTGATAACCAATTGTTCTGGTTGAAATGGCTCTTTTTTGACGAGACTCGCTGCCGGAGAAAACTGCTATGAGGAGACCATCAATTTTTTTGAAAAAAGAAAAACAATTTTAGTAATGATGGTTTTATTGAGGCTGGCTGGAGTCACAGAAGGCATCTGTATAATGTATCACGAATAATATACTGGATATATGCCCAATTTTTATTTACAACTATTTGAGAACTACTCTTCCTACGAATCATTGCTTCGTTCCCCAGTTTGTCGTAAAATTCGAAAATTGTTTCTATTTTTATTTAATATGAATTTCAAAAATTGGTCACATCCGATCACATGTTCATGTCGTTTACTGTTTCTACTTAATAAAATATGGTTTGGCGGGGGGTGAGGCGGCGTCCTGGGTGTGGATCAGCGGGTTGCCTATGTCCATTGGGTATAATGCGTTGAGGGGTGTGGCCATGATAGTGACGGGCTCTAATTAAGATCCCGCCAAGAAGGGGGGTTGAAGGAGTATTGTGGGGGAAGCGTGACTTGTTTTGTCAGTTCGCGCCAACTGTGTTTCTCGCGCCAGTCAACTGCGCCTAAATTGCCGATGATTGATGGCGAGAAAATAAGCCGAGGATGAGCGAAGTGCGGCGGCCACTGGCAAAGCCAATCACTCGCCAGGTGCAAAATGAGCGCACCCCAGCGGCAAAAACCAACAGTTTACAGATCTCACCACGATAGTCAACTGCGAGCCAACAGCGGTGAGCGCACTTTATCAAAAATAGGAACTCGATCGAACGACTTCGACAAATCTGCATACACGAGTCAATTTGTAACGCCTTCTTTGAACGTGAACGTAGCTGATGTCCGTGGCATCGGAACCCAGAACCGGAAGCCACACCATTTTAAAGTGGGCCACAACACTAACAGAACTGCGAACATATGTAAGGCTCTGTGTACCAAAAATGGCGGTGGCTAGTTATCCCGAGAAGGACAGAACTTGAAGGTTCTAGCTTACGACACATTAAAGGTCAACTACATCTGGACAGTCCCCCTAGTAGTAGGTACAGATGATCGATTCGAACATGGTGAACGTCAACCAGTAAGAATTTGTGGTCGCAGCTCACCATTAATTGCGGACCACTGTTCTGCCCAAATTGGTCGCTCTTGAGATGAAAAGAAAACGCATCTGGAAAAAGAAAGACCTAGTCCTCGGCTGGATAATAGGAGGTTTATCGAAAATATAAGTCATGCTTTGAAAAGGGGCGCGAATTTTGAAAAAAAAACTAAAATTTTGTCTGGAAATGACGCGTCATTCAACACTTGTGTAATGACGCGGACGTCGCTAAAGATACCGGATGAAAAGATTTGGAGACAATGAGCACAGTCGGGTACACTTTTGCCACGGACGTTTCATTCGTTACATGTATGTTACGAGCCGAAAAAACAATAAAATAAAATTGGTTTTAAAAAAAATAGTGTGGGCTGAAAATTTGAGATAGGACACGAAACCCGTAAAGCGGAAGTGTTCGAATTTATTTTCGAAGTTCAATGTTTCCCTGCTGTGTGGTGTTGGTGTTGACCCTGATTTCCACTGTAGTAAGTAGCCATGACGTTTTGCATCGCAGGTTTGAAGATGTTTCGAAGTGAGAGAGCGTTGAGCATTCGGATTGTAGTCTCTCTCGCCAGCGCATCCGTGGTGTAACTGATGCTGGTACAAATGACGAACGCAGCCCGACCCGGTGTGTTCGGAATGGCGGAGGAGAAGCTCGGAATTTGAGCAATGTTTGTCTCCGTTGTATCGGTCATACCGATCAAAATGAAGTATTGCAAAAATGTCTTCCGTGTCGCGTTTGGCTTTATGGCGATTGTAGACGTCATCGACACAAGTGCGCTTCAAGAAAGAAGAAAAAAAGAGATGTTGGCAGCTTGTCCCCTCCCTCACCGTGTGGCACCTCGTTATTTCGTCACACACTGACTGAGTCGCCAGTTTCAGCATTTTTCACTCATTCATAATGGATTCAATTATGAGGATTATTTCGTTTACTGTACTAAAAGGGAAGAGGAAATTCGGACTTGGATCCATCGCTGTCCGACATGAAATGTAACGCCATCCGTGAATCAACTCATGAAGTTTAGAACAAAAAGGATTCCCTACTCGGGACGGATCATCTTCATCCGCTTTGGTTCTCCTAATTAGCATTTTGTAAGAGAAAAAAGACTGTGCCCTCCTCTCATCTATCTCTCTTGACACTGTTCTTGTCTAAAAGAGAAGCGATGATGAGCGCCCTCTAGAGGATCTAAATGTGTAGCTACTGTCCTGGCGAAACAGTCCCGAAATAGGCTAACGTTCGACAAAGGCAAAAAGGCAAAGACAGACATGATGCATCCATGAGGAGGATTCGACATAATCGAAAGCAACGTAGCGTAAACGGATGTTTGTGGATCGCTCGTTTGTGGAGCATATTTGGGAGGGGCGAAGTTGCCAGCATCAATTTCGACCGCGATTCCACCATGCACCGATGCCAACTCTTGAAAAAACATTGCTTTTTGGTGCAGTAACCTAACGCGCCCCTCAATCAAACCCTCGCCCTTCAACGATTCGCCTAAACGTCAATTGGAAATGCGCGCAAAGCGTCAAAAAACATTTCTTAAACATTTCTTCAGGTATGTCATAGGTCACGATCTTGAGAAGAGATCTACAAACTAATTCACCTTCTATATGTCACAAAATTGCAAATCTCCTGTAGCTAGATACATCAGCCATGTCGAAAATCTCAATTTAACGCTTCCGAACGACAAAAGTACAAGAGGAGTCGCTCGAAACCCAATCCACTGACGATGCGAAATCCTCTCTAGTCGTGAACTATTCGGGTCCTTGGTATGGTAAACTGTAAACAGGATCTGGCGAGAGAAGTCATTGTGGCTGTCAATATGACGGAATACCGTTGAAGGAAACAGCTGTTGCGCCAATTTCACTTTGACACTTGTGATCGAATGTGATCGAGCGGAAACCAGAAATACTCGAGGATTGCGACCGGCGTTAATTCACTTTAAAAAAAAACACTTTTGGTGTTTCGTGGTGATTGGTGGTGGTGGTGGCACTGGTTTCGGCGGGGAACGGACAGAGTGTTCAACTATTTACCGTTGTTTCCGATGGATATGAAGCGGACGGCCTTCTGGAATCGTCATTGTCACAAAAAGAAATTGTTTCAAAAGTTAAAAAATGGGAAACAATTTTACTTTTAGCGGTGCAGAGTGAGACTTCTTTGAAAAGGAATGAATCCACTTAAACCGTACTGGTCAACAGTTGAATTGGGTCTAATATCCGATCCGATATCCAGTGCGTTAGGTTGACCCGCACACGGGTCACTGACTTCTGGCTCTGCACGTGCAGTGTGTGTGTGTCCACCTGCGTAATCCGGTGTGTGCGTTCGCCCCCAAAGCGCCATTAGCGAGTGCGGTGACATTCTTACCATTCAGCCACCATCCCCCTTACCAGCAGGGGGAAAAGGGGGAAAGGGGAAAATGCGAGCGACCAAAAAATAGAATCGACACAGCGACACCGAAAAAGTAAAAAAGGCACGGAACACGTGTGCCGTTTGCGACAACATCTATCAGGTGTTGAGCCACCCTTCTTCATTTCCCCCTCCCCCCACCCCCTTTATCTACCCCAGTAATCAATTTTATTCCTCCACCCCCTCCTACCGCAGCACGCTTCGAGACCCCCTCCGAGAGAGCACTCCCCTCACTGTGGGGCACGCGTCCCTCCATCGAAGGGGCCGTCCTACTCCTGCCCTGCTCATGTCCTGCTCCTTTTAATAAAGCAATATGGGTAACCGAATACAGATCACCCAGGATGTTTGGAGAACGGCTGCTAATGCATTTGCGTTGAGGGGGCTGGGACTGGGGCTGGGACTGGGGAAGGGGAGATGGACTACAACTTATGTCTGGCGCAAGAACGGCCAATGGAAAAGTGCCGTGATCACGGGTTCAATTCCAGACCGAGAGAAGTTATTAGACGCGACAGGTGATGACGTCACAGGCGCGGGCGAGAGATCAACTCTCGTCTCACTTGTGGAAAGGTGGCGAAGAGGTATCGAACCGACGAAGCGGGCTGCCCTCTGGTGGCGGACGAATTGGTTGTTGCTGCCCCGTGTGGCCAGGCAATCACACCAACCACCGACCGCGACTCAACCAACCTTTTATTATATTGGATCTCCATTTTTCAAAACTCGGACCCCTACGTGGCGCCACTATCGTGCTTACATTATCCTGAGAGGGGGGCGCCACTATCGCCGACGTTCTGCTTATAAGGCATTCGCGTTAATAATTAGTCCGCGCATGACGAAACCGAGATGTAGCGTGTATTGTGTCGTCACGGACGAAACTCCCCTCGGTCGACTGTTAATAATAAAAAGCGGCGTTGACAAATTCAATATAAAAAGACAACATTGACAGCCCCCTTATCCCCCATATTGACGTTTCATCTATATTTGTGCGGTGGCCGCTAACGGTCTCATCGAACCCGCTCCCTCCGTCCCATCAAAAGGAGAGTCGTCGTCGTCGTCGCCCTTCTCCCAAACACGAGCCCACCTATCCCTTTTTAATGTTATCGGGAGCCCCCCCCCCACACTCTCCATCTTATCCCTTCATCGATGTGTAAGGGGGGGATTAGGTGAAGGGCTCTTCGATTTCATGCCCGATCACGCGCCCCGCATCAGGAATTTATATGGACAACGCACCCGGCCCGCTCTCTCTAATTCGCATATTTGTCGACGCTCCCCCACAAAGCTATATTGCCTTAGGCACGCGTCACTGTTTACGCATGCGCGCATGATTAATAGGCTCGCTCGTGCTGCACGTGTCAAATGAGTAGACTCCTCGACGGCACGTGCTCAATGACCACCGTCAGACGTCGTCGGCGCCTACCCCTAGTACCCCTAGTACCCCTAGCGGTAAGCATCGGCACCATCGCCTCCTCTTTTACCAATTTTAGATTCGTGCAATGTTCTACAATAAAAGCGCGCTTCGAGAGAGAGCTCATCAATGGCGCAACTCAACGCCATTAAATTGACGCTGGGTCATCGACACTTAGTTCGGGGCTTAATGTTGTTGCGCTCGTGAAATATAAATCTAATAAATATATGGCTACGTCTTTTGGCGCCGGGATCAGTTAAGGTTGTGAGTATGTGGTGGCAACATGGCGCAGAGGGGATATGAAGACAAGTGTCGCCATCTACCGGTCTTTAGGAGACGGGAGATTTGAATGAGTGTAGCTTATGACGTCGTAAAATCATAATATAATTATGAAGTTTAGGACAAGCGGAAATCAAGCTTCCACCTTGTGATGAGTGAAATCGCCTAACATTCGAAGTGAATTATCGCTAGATATCGTATCCTTTGGTACGCTCGTAGACTATCGTGCACTCGTCAACGACGGTTCATATTTGTTTCGTACGGATGTACCTCCACAGATCGTACACTATACAACCAATTTAGTCGCTCTCGGGTTTGGGTTAGGGTTTCTCTTTCCGAATGTGTTTGTGTCGCCGAGTGAGGGGGAGGAGGAAGAGGAGGAGGAGACCAGCAGCCACAAAAACAGCGGTGTCGTCATGGCAACCCCAATCGGTTGTTTTCCGCGCGGCTGGCTCCAGTTGAACACAATGCCCCGGCAACGCCACCCGGCAACGCCACCCAGCAGCAGCGCCACCCAGCAGCAGCACCAGCAGCAGCACTAGCGCCGCCACTATACGCTTGCCTGCTCGTTGCCGCGTCTTCCGAATTGCTGACGGTTATCGGAGCACGCGACACATTCGAATGCCTGGCATTTTTTTGGCACCCAATTTCCCTCCCTTTCGAGACCCCCGCGCTCCTTCTTCCCCAATCCCGATCCCAACACACCGAGGGGCTTCGATATCGCGGCATCGCCTTTCGCTCTCTTCCGCCGCCGTCGTCGGCGCCACCGTCGTCGCAGGCTTCCAAGTATACGACAGCACTGCCGTCTTTTCCGGGACATCAACCGCACCCTGGAGTCATCCGCATCCACCAATCAACATCAGGATTCGCTGCCGATTCACTCCATGTCAGAATTTTTTAGTACCATCATTGTTTGGAATTAATTTTTTCCTAAACCCGGATTCGAACCACTTTATCCACTCCAGCATGATCTTTTGCATTCCTGCAACCAGCAAAGCATCGTTGAAAGGGCCTACATTAAGAATAGTCTATCTATCTATACGCCAACATTTCCTTGATTTTCACCTTCAAAGTCGACTGAATCGGTCCTCGGGCGTCATCTGGCTCATCAAGTGGACCGCGACATTCCACGAGGAATGAATACCGGAAGGTAGATTTGGCTGAATGGAACAGCGACTCGCTTGCAACTGTGTTTTCTCAAGATCATGATGGCACACTTACGAAATAGAATCAGAGTGAATCATCCCAATTCCGCCATTTCATGTTCTAGAACAAAAAATGTCCTATTTTCTCTCGTTTCATTATTTCATAAAAAATTCTTACATTTCAACTGCACTTCACTAAGCATCACGGGATACTCCGACGATGATGAGTACTTTATTCCGTGATTGCTGCAAGTCAACGTCATCATTTGCCAGGAAATTAATGTACCTGGGTGTCGTTCCCCGACGAATCTTCGGCGGCCTGTGATTGGCTGATTGTTAATAAACGAAGCGTCATCTTTGAAATCATTTTTGAAATAAATTAAAACAATATTTGAAGATGTACAGAACACACTTCCGGTTGGCGCCAAGATGAGCGCGAATCCGCCATCTTGTTTGCGGGCGCACCATTATTAGTCGTGAATCAACTCGTTTCATTTATCAACTCGTTGAAGTTGCGAGTTGTATTTGAAAAGACTTGACTAAGCCTAAACAGCTGTTGGAAATGCGAGGAGAGAGAGAGAAGTTGTCGGTCATTCGCCCCGAGACGCCAACAGAGGGCGCTGATCGAGATCGGAACGCCGGCGACGAACATTCCTCACACTCCAGACTCAATTTTTGTCATTCTTTAAAGAAGAAAAACTTGAGATTTGTGGCATAGCTGCTGGGCGCGAAAAATGCACTCGCGCCTTCCTTCTCTCTCTCTTTCTTCAAGACATGCCCCCAGCCGACATTTCCTTCTAGTTTATCAGAGCAAATAACACACGACATCTGACATTGCCACTAGTTATGTAGGTCTCTGGCGGCGGGCGCAATTTCGCCGAAACAGACCGCGAATTCAAAACCGCAACCAGTCAAGATGGCCGCCGACCCGCCTCCTCGTCTCCTCCAAATCTACGTGCCATCTACGTGCCATCTACGTGCCAACCAAGGCCCTTCCTGGGGGATACGCGAAACGTCACTGTGTGGAAATTGCGGACCAGTTTTGAAAAATTAAAAAAAATTCATTTGCATATTAATCGGTGTGACATTGTTTGGCGATGGCTGCACTAATCGGTGGACTGACTTAACGGAATGCTCCGCGCGCCATCTACTGTCTCAACTCACAACTGCAATTAGGCTCGCACCGACGTCTTCAACTACTATCAAAACCTACAGTATATTTTTGTCAAAATTGCAGTCATTCACAGTTCAAACCCCTTAAAAGAGAGACGTGACTTTAATCTAATACTATTTGACGAAGCTCGGTGTTATTTTCCCCCCGTGCTTCGATTGCTCACCAACGACGTAACGTAGCGTCGTGACATTTACACTGGATGTAGCGCGGCAAATTATAAGGTACCCAATTTCGGGTCATTATGTTTTTGCGTTCATGAGATATGAATGTAATAAAGAAAAATATCACCGAGTCTATGGCGCGAGTTACCATTGCGAGTAAGGGGGTGACCACAGAATGGATGAGTAATTATTTTTTTGCAGTCATGTGTAACCATCTATGCGCCTCTCGCGGTACAAATTCAAACTAGTGGAAGGACATATGCAATGCGTGGGCGGGGAAAATGTGAGGCACACTCGGGGCTGTAAACATTGGGTCAACCGCGAACAAATTATGAAACTACGGGAGGCGTGGGAGGGGTTAAGGGGGGGCTGGTAGAGAAGGGAGGAGGGGAACAGGAAGCGTTAGGTGGCAAAGGGGGTAGGACGGACATGTATGAAGGGGGTTAATGACGACGGGGGTGGAGGATTGGACATTGGAATACAAAAGAGGGGGGAAACCTAGGGGAGTGAGGTCCGAGGGAGAGCAATGGAGTTTTAGGGGGGAAGGACGAAAGCGCATCAAGTCAAGCTTCGCTGCTAAATTAAATTGGCATCCCCCTAACCAATAAAACTATTCGGCGAGCAAAACTACTTTATGGAAATATCATATAATGGTATTTTTTTTTAATGGATATTAAATAAATTTGTTTTATTTTGATAAATATATATTTTTTAATTATTTTTTTTAAAAAAAAGAAAAATTTAAATTGAGCTAAAATTGTTAACATTGTCAGTGAAGTAAGTCGTAGTCCCATTGACAGCTGTTAAAGCTTGGACCTGGGTTGTTAAGGTTAGTTTGTGAAAGTAGTTTTGCTCGAGTGAAATGGCAAATTTCCAAATTTTTTAAACGCTTGTTAAGGGGGTGACCCGGGTGAATGCGGGGAACGTCCTGAACGCACCGAGGCTCTCTCGCGCATCATGGCGCATGCGAGCAAAATCTATTGAAACGTCGGTTGATTGTCGAGAGGCGAACATAGGGAAAGGCGGGCGGGGGTCAAAGTTAACGAAAAGTCCTTCCCAATCCCCTCCACCCCTCGTCTAAGCCCTCCTGTAGCCGCCGTCCATGGCGAACGCGCGAGCGACGCGGGGATCCCGGTGACGAAAAAACGCCCTAACGCCCTTTTCATGCTCCGCGCCCCACAACAGTCACCCTATAAGCGCTTAGAAATGACATGCTGAAATTCGTAAATCGGATCCCGTGAAGAGGGAGAGCAACCCCTCACCTCCCCTCAATCCAGGTTCTCCAGTTTTTTCTTCAATACATGTCATCTCGACAACGAAATGATTCGCCAACATATGAACTTGCCGCTCTTTGCCCTTTCTTTATATGAACTGTTCGTTTGACAAATTGTCCGAACGGTCAACTTAAATGCTACTTGTTCTTGAGAACGGTGCATGGAGCCGTAATAGATTGTATTGTGAATTTGTCCTTGAGCGAGAGTGGCGCTGCGATCGCTAAGGGGGGTGCTTAAGGTACGTCGACATTGTGTTCGATCGCTACTTTTTATTGTTGGTGTCCGCTCGCTTTTCGGCATTTGACGCCGTTTCACACTTTAACAGACTTCTTTGAGCAAGATGTCGGTTAAGGTGAACCGGAAATCAAAGATGGCCGCCTATAATGATTGTCAGCGCCACCTTTTTGTGAATCAACACGTTACGACGTAAGAATACAATAATGCAACAATTTAAAAAAAATTAAAATAGTAATCATTTTGAATATTTGAGAATGCAATCATGATTATTTATTTACGAATTTAAAAAATAACCTTCCTCAACTCCAATCCTCTCGATTTGAAATCGCGAGTTCGCATCATCTGACATTGATCTGACATTGATCGAGTTTCTCATTCATTCGATAAAATATCCGGTTGATGGTTTTAAATAATTTTTTGCATTTCTCCTTCGATCCATGAGTCGATCCATGCTCAGGGATTAGTTAGTTCATCCACTGTTTCGCAGGTGCGAGTCCTGCAGCTTAGCTCGCCGATGTACTACCCTTTCTCCCCTTATTCCCTTGCCCCCCCCCCCTCGTTCCCCCTATACAAATGCGTGTGTTTGCTATTCATAGAGCGCTCGTGAATGCTGATCGAGTGTCATCAAAATAGCTGGTATTTCATTTTGACTCATCCTTTAGGGGGGAAACCATGCTCTATTGGGGGCTGCATCACCTAATTCATTCCACGATGATACAATCATTTCCGTTTGACCCTCGATGAGATTCAACCTCTAGCTTAATTAATTATACGCACATTTCTGTATTTGGTTCTCATCAATCATAAAATGAAATATTTTAAATGAAGGGCCTTTTTTGCAGTTAAAATATTGTTTAATGGATTTTTTGTTGTCTAGTTTTTTTTACTAATATTTGGAATTATTAAGTAATTGAGTAATTGTCGTTCTAAAATATTATTTCTAGTTTTATATCTTGGACTATTCATTTTCGGTGAATGGGTTAGGGTTGAATGGCAAAGGGCATCGACGCCTTTTGATGTAATTTGCGCGCAAATCGTCGCTCTCTCGTCAATTATGTCGATAAGACGTCGTCGTCCCCCTAAACATGGTCCAGTTCTTAAGTACGCCTACTAGTAGTGCCTCCAATATCTTCAAAAGAATCTTCGTCTCGATTTTCAGATTCCTGGACCGTGAAAGAGATCCGTGGAGAAACGAGTGCTGGATTCAATTTCAAGAAGGGAATCGAGAGACGGAACATGTCAAATAGAAAAAAAATCAATAGATCCTCCTCACACCCTGGACAAAAAAGACAGTTCGTCAAATTTGAGGACACTCATGATTTATATACGAGAAGTCAACATTCAAAAGTTAAGGATGTGCGGGGGGAAAACGAGGAATGACCACTCAAGTGTCATGACGTCATACTAGATACGAATCAGGTTCGATTTCGGAGGCTTCGACCGACAGGTGGCGCCACCCGCTACGGTGAGGGGGAGGGGATGGGGATGGGGGAGGGAGAGAAAGGATGGGAACCTGAATATCACGAGTGGGTAAAGGATGACAACAACAATGGGGGATCTGTCTCTAAGGGGGTTCAATAGAGAGAGAGAGAGAGAGAGAGAGAGTAGTCCGATGAAGGAGGACTATAAATGGTCACGTGTCACCTGAAAGGATATAATGGTGGACAGTGGTCAAGCGAGAGGTGGTCGACGGTAAACCGAATCCTTTTCAGAGTTATAGCGCCGGGGACAAATCGAGTCGGGGTTGCGCAACCTCGGACACTCGACTGGCCGTTTAAAAAAAAATGGCCAATCAATTTAATTTAATATCAATATTAATTAATCCAAATCACCTGATTTCCGATCAATAGTGTCTGCACAGTTTAACGATGAAATAGAAATTGTATCAAAAATTGTTCAGCCATTGTGAAGTGAATAGAATAATCCGAGGAGCATGCGCAATGTACCCAGTCATTGACTTTATAAAGGTTGAGCTGCCCTTTCCGACATCTTCTTGAGGGGCTTTAAGGGCCGAACTCCAGACGACACGAGTTCCGTGAAGCTCGTAATTTGGTGGTGAGAAAAGTAATTGGGAGCTTGATGAATGGAATGGGGTTTCGCCGGACAGGATGGGAAAAAATCATAATACTCGATTTAATTGCCAGGGGACACAAATAGATCGATCATAATCCCATAAACCGTTTCGGGACACTGACAATTGGCCCAGAAAAGATCCAAAAACCAAAACTGTAATAATTTAACCAGTGCAGACATACCGCCAGATGGCGTTTTATTTCATTAAAATATGTCCCTGATCAATTTCAGACCCCATATCTCGCGAGTGAATACAATAAGCACCTACTGTACATGTTGGTGTACATGTACATGTCCTCTGATGACATGTGAATCAGTTAATGTTTCCGGTGAGACCCCTCACAATGTCTACCATATGACATCACCGGGCTCACTACATCTGGTAAAGTCTACTTGTACAGTTCTACTATTTGCTAACTGACACATCCTTAAAAGGGTACTTCCCCGCATGGCTCGTCGATGAAAAGCGGCCCCAAATGGCAACTTCACCGCAAGGCATGTCTGCTTTCCGCTGGAGGCGTTCTGCCATTTGCAATCATTTGGCCTAGCCTAGGCTAAATCAGCTGTTACGTGATATCGTTCGGTCACTGGTCGCACGACATCACTTCCATTGGGAAGAAAAACGCGTGTTCCAAATGAATTTCTCTTGTTCGAAAAATGCCAGACTTCTCGGCAAGAATTGATCCCGCGATTACACTGCAAATTCAAAATCTTAAAATAAAGATGCAATATTATTATCTTTTGAGTAGTTAAAAGCAATGATAAATAAATTCTCTCACAAACAAATGATCTCATTATTACGCTTCCATAATTCTATGATTCTATGAATTTTCGTTTCGTTTTCGCCGCAAAAAAGACACAACTTGAGATCTCAATAGAAAGTTGCTCATTTTCTCTTCATTGGGCATTGGGGTTTCTCGCACTTGACGACATTCGACTAATTTCGCTTACAATTTGAATGACAGTGAATGTGTGATGCGCTGAACACCATTTGACTGGGATTCCCCTCAGTTGTCCCGTTTATGGTGGCCTCATCCCCCTTCCGAGGCCTCTAGAGTGAGCTCAGCATGCGCAGTAAAAACGAGAGACATCATAATGTCATTAACAAGATTTGGTCCCCATTCGGTCCCGGATCCTGTATCCGTTGGCCATAAAAGAGGAGCTGGCTGGTCTCAATATAGTTTAGCGTGGTCGTTATGGGGCCAGCAGCAATAATTAACTGTCATGCGCCGCCGCCGTGCCATCCAATATGGCGCAGATAATTGCAATCTACAAAGAATCTTCCAATTTATTCAGTATTTACCTCATTAAACGGGAGCTGCACACAGCAGCGACTGCGCCACAACTACTGAGCTGTACTAGCCTTGTACTACTATATAGCCTTGTACTAATGTATTTGCCAAGCGCCAACTGCCGGCGCATCACAAAAGGCCTTCTTCCTGCCACAGAGAACCAACTGGCAAGGATCAGGGAGTTGCTCTTTTGCTGCGGGTGATAGGCGGAGCGGTTAAAATTAGGACAGTAGTCCGCATTTCGAATGTCACGAATCTCTCAAACGAATATAGAGTTTCTCAAAAACGCTTAAGACTACTAATATTTTGAGAGTTTGCTGGATCTAATATAGGACAAAACAAAATTTAGGTAGAATAAAGACGTCTGTATTCACGTCAAAAAATCTCTTCTACAAAAATAGTTAAGTGATTTTTGAAACACAGTGTAAACTGTCATCATTAAATAAATGAGTTTCCTCACAGTGATGCACTTAACCATTTCTTCGACTACTAAAATTAGGCGAGAAAGACAAAAATTTATTTTCTCATAGTCTGGGGACAGCATCCGGAACTACAAATTAAAATGTTCCATATAACTTTGGCTCGACGCATTTCATTTGATAGAAGGGAATTGCTAGGACTGCAATTAAAATCGGCAACACGATCGTCAATAAACCTAAGTTTATGACAGATAGATCTTCACGAATACTGAAGCCTTTGAAGATTTGTGAGTCACTTGACATATCACGTGACTCACCCCATACTTTCGTCCATACAAGTGTTTCACAAATCTTCAAAAGCTTCAGTATTTGTGAAGATCTGTCATAAACTTAGGTTTATTGACGATCTTGTTGCCGATTTTAATTGCAGGCCTAGCAATTCCCTTATATATTATTTTTAATGACATCGGTATCATATCTACTATTTTTTGAATAAGCACTTCATTTGTTTTGATTTTTTTTAAATTCCAGACCATCACTTTTCAAAAAAGACTTTTTCTAGAAAAATATTTTTTGTCTAAAATAAATTAGCAGATATGTGGGGATTTCAATTGGGAATTTCAAATCAGATTCTCATTCTCAAATTACGTCACCTGCGCATGCGCACAATCCCTAATTGTGCGCATAGGGGATTTTGCGCATGCGCATATGACGTAATTTGATTCAGAGAATCAGATTTGAAAGACGAAAATGGGCCCTGAAAAAAACGAGTCCCCTCGCCTCCCCCTTAGTTCACTTTGACACGGCGCAGTCGCCCTTATACCGACACACACCGAAAAACGAATATATAAATTCCTAGTGTATATTATCTAGTACGGGCGCACCGCTCTACAATATTAGACGAGTGTGGCGCCGCGCTCTCCTCCGATTGGTCGCTCGACTCGTCATTCATCAGCCGGGGACACCGCCCACTTTTCCCCGCCGAGCCCCGGAACCCGTCGCCACCCCGAGCCCCCCTCCTGCCTCCAGACAGTCAAAACAAGAGAAGTAGCGCGCGTGCTCAGACTGACAAAATGGCTCCGCCCATTTTTGCTCCCCGCTGCGCCTCGCTCGAACGGAGAAGACCGACGCGCGCGCCACCGCACGGCTCGCCCCGCTTTCCTCGTTGCCCGCGAGGCGCGTTCCGAAAACGAGAAAGGAGGAGGCTCCAGCTGTAATGGCGAGCGAGAGAGAGATTTGCAATGGCTGCTGCACATTTGGTGGCGCGCGGCTAGCAAAAGCGGACTCTCCAGCAAATTCCATCTGGTAAGATAGGCGATAACAAGTCGACGGTCGACGGGAACGAGAGAGAACTTTTCGAGTGGATCGCGCGGGAAAAAGGCTTCACGGGTTACCGGGCTTGCCCTTCACCATCTCCCGCTTGTGCCTGTCTGCGATCGTCCGGACTTTTAAGAAAACAACTGTCGTCGAATGGTCAACTGATCGGTCAGCAACTTATCAGTCCTAACTATCACGACTGTCGAATGTGATCGCTGCTACAGATCCACGGAGACCGGGCATCAAAATTTTAAGAATGCTTTGAAGCGCGCAATTTGAGAAAAGAAACAGATTGTGGGCACGTGAAAAATTAGACAGAAGCGCGATTGGAAGAAAGTAGAGATTGGTCTAGCGACTAGAGACAGTGCGGGGACGATCGAAAATTGATCAATTGCCGGAATTGGATTATTATATTGTTCGGTGAACAACATGTCGTCGTGCTAATTTGGGCGAATGGAACGCGGTGTCTGCGATCGATCGGAGTAGTGATTGTGAGGACGTCCTGCTCAGTTTCGGACCGTTGGGCTCCTACTACTGTTTCCGGTGGAGTGTGCGTGCCGTGTGCGACCTCTGACCCCTCGACTCGTGAAGACGATGAGTTGCGCCGAAGTCATGTACCAACCGTATACGCCGTATTTTCCGTACCAGCGGCCCATGCCCACCGCCACGGCCAGTTCCGCGGCCACTTCGCAGGCTGAGATCATACCGATCGCTCCTTATGAACTCAAGGTAGAGAAAACATCTTCTTTATTCTATTTACCCAAACAACCTTGTTGCTGTCTCCAACGAACCCATGAACCATGAACCCCAACCATCTGGAAACATATGTTCCTCAGTCGTGGTTTACGCGGGAAATCCCGACGTCACATTGTATATAGCCAATGTCGTGTTCAAAATACTACCAAATATTTATTTGGTATCTACATTTAGTGAATGATAATTTAATGGGTGCTAAGATGACAGTTTCTTAATTTGTACCAATAAATATAAATTGAAAACTGCCGGAAGTCGAACTAGGGACCTTGTTCGTGTTCGGGGCAGGAACCCGGGGAGCGCTCGGCTTAACGCAAAGAGATGGTTCAGAAAGATTTTGAGACATTTCATATTTAATTCAATTGCAAATAAGATAGAGAACTGAAGCTCCGTGTGATGCGAACATGTACTCGCGTCGCAATCTAGTTGCGATGCGACGATCCCACGGTTCGATTCCCGGTGCGGGTTCCTGTTTATTCGATCCCCGGGGTATATGTCACCTACGAGTGGCTGCGAAATCCCCTCAAATGCAATTCACTACATTTGGAATAACACGAATAGGAAAATGAAATAAAAACACCTGAATTGCTCTTTTTAAGTGTACGTATAAAGTTCATCGCTTTTGGCAGCGGGGAATTGAGAAATTCCTGGGGATCAGTTCCCGGCCATTAAAAATCCAGAAATCCCAACCGTCCAGTAGAAATTCTCCTACCCTCGTAAACTGACAATTTGCATATTTCATTTTTCATGCCTTTAAATGGTTAAGTTTCTAAATAATTTGAAAATGTTTAAATACGCATCATTTGCTTTTAGCGCATCATGCAATCGACCATAATAAATTTCTAATCAATTCATCGATAAAGGGCACTCGTGTCAATTGCAAATTGATTGAGTTTGAAGAGTGTACCACTGTACATGAATATTGACGGAGTCGTTTGCAAATATGCTAGTATTTAAATTAAATTAAATATACTCGAGGGTCAGCAGAGGTCGGAAAGGACATGACTGCAACAAACACATCGCTATTCCAACCTCGCTAGCTTCACTCAACCAGTTCTGTCCTGAGTTTCTCATTTAATCATAACAGTAATTGAATTAATTGACTAACCCATCGAGTTGTCCACCATCATTTATTTGAATTCTGCGACGACTACATCCGTCAAGGAAGGTTAACCTGCCAAAATAAGCGCCATAATTATTTCCTTAATCTTTAAAAGAATTAAAATTGTTTTATTTGTGGTGGACAACTCGATGATAATAATTGTTAGAATAGAATATTTCATTTTAAGGATGTCGATTCTTTGGTATTGTTTTAAGTCCTCTGGTATTTCAGCTATGGTGACAACAACGAGGGTGACACTCTGTCACAATAATATCATTTTTATCGTCGCTTCTTTATGTGCTGCTCGTAAGGGGGGTTTAACAGGAGCGAGTGTGTATGGGAAAGGGCCCCTCGGCGCGTGGCGTAACGCGTGAAGGCGTCAGGTAGATAGCGCGCGCCAAAGGGCGCGTGCCCAAACCAACGCGCGGCGATCCTCGACCTCACATAACACGTACATGGCATACGCGTGGCAAAGTGAGGGGAGGGGAGGGGGAGGGGGTGAGGGGAGTCGCGTTCAACCAACCAAGGTAGCTTTTATAGTGTGCACCATTAGAGGGGGGGGGAAGGTGGATAAAACAAATGGCGGTGGCAACAAACAACGGAATAATACGCTCGTCGTCCTTAATCCCCTCCCAACATCAACACACGCGATCATTTATGTACGGAGCAGTGGTTTGCAAATTGTAGATCGCTCCAACCCCACTTCTTGTAGGTATACCTGCCATTTCGGGTCATATCATTGAGTTCAATCTTGTTGTATGAGGCGAGTCATGAGGTACGCGGTATACCGTCACTTCCGGTCAATCGACCTCGCTTCATGGTCTAGAGCTCGCTCGGCTGATGATGATCCACGCTGCGGCTGCTACGCGGTGCGCCAAATTGATCGATGTTGGGTGTGGTGTCTTCATTCGGAGTCACTTTGGGTGAGCTACTGGTTCTGCTATGGGTTCTCAGATCTCATATGGAGTCAGGCTCGCTGGAAATTGTATGGAAATGCGATTCCTGTTTTAAATTTAAAATCAGTTTGTAAAAATTAATATTTATTACATAGATGTGATGTGACCATGGGGAATGGTGAAAATGAAAATGGCGTTGGGACCTCTGAACGATATAATCATATTTTTTTTTCAATATTAGGCGAACGTTAAAGACCTCTAGATAGGTGTGTGGCCTAGGCTAGGCAGAATTAACAGATGATTCCGTAATAAGTCAGGTGACCAGCTAGCAAACCCCTCAGACAAAAATTGTTGATTTCGGGGAAATGAGAGCGCATCTAATATTTTGTTTTAAATATTTTAACTCACGCACTTTCAGTAATTCAATGTTCTCAAATTAAGAGAACTTCGGATGAACTACACTTAGGTGAGATAATACCTCCATCAATGATTAGCCTTAGTTTTAACCTTTCGCACAGTCAGGATCAGTGTTTCGTCATTAGACGACTCTGTTCTACAGTTGTGATATGAAATCAATATGATTAACATGTTATTTTATAATCATGTCATTAGCCATCGTCCAGCGCTGTCAAGGGGTTCAATGTCTCACCATAAGAAATCTATTTCCTCCCCCTCAAAGATCACTTCTATTGTTTAACGCTGCGTGTCTCCAAATGATGCCGCATTGCGTCGCTCGAAACACCGCATTATCTCCTCCGAGCTCGCCTGGCACGTGACCGCACGTCATCGGGACACGGAGAACCACTTCCGTTTCTCACCTGGCTAACGGCCGTTTCATTCGCTCGAATCGATTATAATCCCACTAGATACATTTACAGAGTTCCCCCAATTAATCTTGAGAAAATAAATTGGAATTGAGATTTGTGTCGAGATTCAGTTGTCTACGAAGTCCGAAAGTGACTTGATTCGAATGTCGAATCTCCCGCTGATTGCAATTCAATAATCTCAAAGTCCTATCCCAAGTAGTCCGAAGTGGTTCAATCTCAATTTCGAATAAAAAATATCTTTATTGAAAGGAATGTCATTACTCTGAGAATTTCGGGTGATTCACCTGACGCAAGGTCCGATTGGAAAATGACCCAAAAAAGTGAGTCCTGATCGAGCGTTCGAAGCAAGTTTAGCCATTGGAATAGTGTAAGAAATTCAGAAACGTCTCATCTTCGGTAGATTCTAGTAAGGCTGATTGACTCCTGTCTTCGAACGAGACCAGACGGTCGTCACATCTGTCTTTTAAAACAGACTGGACTCGGAAGATCTGAGGAGATTGTGGTGGTAATTCAGAATTTGACTGCCCACTCTTACAAACTTAAGCTAATGAATTAGACTAGTTAACATTGTATCTCTGAACTCAAGCCACATTATTGCATCCATATAAATAAAAACACAAAGCTAGCTAGTTTAGCGGCAAGATCCGAAAGGTACTGTAACACTTCCTGTCCAATCCAGGAGGACGCCATCTCTGGAACGAGCAATATCTCGGTCCCTTTCTATCTCAATAGCAACATTGTCCTTAAAATGGCCATCGATTGATGCAATCGTCCTAAGCGCTTATTCGGAAGTTGACACCATTGAGCAAAAGATGCAACCCCCCACCCCAAATAAAAAGTATGGTGACCACTGTAGATATTTCTAGGGGAGTAGGGTTCGGTTGCAGGAGCACGCGGTTAGTCGTGTTAACAAATCGGTATTTTTTTTCCCCGTCTCCATTTTCTGGTAGCCCCCCTCCCCGCATGTCGAGTAGGATCCAGTTAGTCCCCCTGGACCAGCGATTTCAAGTTGAAAAGGGAAGAGACATCCACGGACTGATTATCCGTGTTTTGCAGCCGTCGGTCGTCGATGGCCTGAGCCTCCCTGGTTGTGTCCCCGTGTCGGGGATCCCGTGTCGGGGATCCCGTGTCGGGTCGCGCGGGGGCGATGGGCGACGCAGCTGATCTCATGCCGTTATTAACGAGCGGATGTGCCGCCGGCCGTGTTCGCGGATTTTGCGAGGGTGGTGGCACTGGGGATAAGGGGGGCAAGGGGAAATGAGGGGGGCACGTGCTGGCGACATGAGCGACAACGGAGTTGACGATTAGCGGTGGAAATCCCTCGGCGACTGTTTGGCGGAGTCCCGCGGGGACTCATTCGTTCGATCTACCCCGATCCCCCCGATCCCCCCGCTCCCCCGACTCCACCAATGCCTTCATTCACTTTGCGACGTCCTTTCCGTCGTCCAACAGCCTCCAGAGACCCCGAACCCCAACCGCAGAACTGCATGCTCTATGTGTAAGAAACGCGATCCGACTTTCGAGGAGAGATCGAGACGGGAATCGAACCCCGGACGGAGCAGCTGAACTATGACTATGACCAGTCGCGCACCTTAAATCGAGCGACATTCTCCAAAATTCCTGGAACACCTTAAACCACATACTGTATTAACACAGAAGTTTAAGATGCTAGCGTCATCATAGAGAATAAACCTTAGGCTAGGCATATTTACCAGGTCGTCTCCTGGTGGACTTTCTTGGCTGAAGGTTCGAAGGCAGGTTTGTGCTCTGTCCGGGTTCGATTCCCGGATTTGATTGAAAATATGCCTCTCGTCAACTTAATGGAGCAGCCAGTAGCGGTGGTTCAGAATTTCGTGTATTGGAATTGGTGTAATTTGATCGTCATGGCATCGATGCTAAGTGATAGCCAAAATGTGAACTCGCCCAGGGCGTAGGAACACAGGCGTGTTTTTCTGCTTAGTCGAGCGTGCGCCATTTTTTCATCGCTCTTTCTCGTTTTTGGCATTTGAACATGAAATATTTTCCGGCCATGTTGCGTGCGGTTTTTGGCAGTCTGTCGTTTGTTGTTGCTTTGGCCGGGCGGGTGTCAAAAAAGAAGATCGACCAGCCCATTACGCAAATAAATAAAATAACTTTTTGGCCGCCGCTTGGCACTGGGTGTCGCTGTCGGCGCGCCAACACATAAACGCGACAGGCGGCACAAAATATAGGAGACGATCGAGAGGGGGGAAAAAATCCTCGGCGCATAATTAAGTGCGTCGAGGCACTTAAAAATTCAAAACCGTAAATTAGATGTCTGCTTGACGCTGCTTGCACACAAATTTACTGCTGTTTCGAACAAATGAACAACTTTGCTTCGTGACATTAAAAGTTGGCGTCGACGCGAGAGGTCGCCACTTCACGTGCTTACGAAAATTAAGTGGTTTTTTTTTGTGCATTTTTAGCCGAGGCCTAACTTACAGAGTCTCCGTCACAAAGTCACCCCAGTCATAAGCAATAGGCGAACTTTTTTACGGGTTCAAACCCACCACACTACTGTACACCAAACGGGAATGACAACAAAAATGAGTTGTACATGGTAGAACCTATTGTAATTGTAATGTAGATAGAACAAAACTCTTAACGAAATTTATGACTCCTTTGTAAACATTTTCATTATTGCACTCGATTTACAGAAACGGTGTTAATATTTTATGAGTCGCCAGAACAGAAAAACAATAGTCCCAACATCGAAAAATGGAAACCATGTTTAGTTTCAAATATGGGACGCTGTCTCAATTTTCGAGATAAGACTATGTCTCAAATTTGAGATTTTCATTATGCAGTGTAGTTCATAAAAGCTGAATTTCTATCAAATGGCATGTTCATACGCCAACGAATTTTCAATGTTCGCATCTTTAAAGGAAAATTGGATCCCTCTTTTAGTCGTACTGACCTGAGGTTGCCACCAAAATCTCAATTTGGTCTCACTATGTATTTATTGTTGATCAGTGATCACAATCGGTTATCAGTTTGCCGATAACTATAACTGGTAAGCTGGTGTTGACTCCATTGTTTTGAGCTCATGTGACGAAGAAGACGGTTTAAAAAGTATCAGCAGATAAAAAGTCATCAGTGAGGTGAACGCTGCTATTCATAATTCTACCCTTCCAGTTCTTCGGTAAACCAACCAAATGTTGTCCTTGCAAACGACGCCTACTGCGTTCAACTGCGTCCTCTTCGTTTCGTTCCCATAATATTGCCATACTACAGGCTGTACAGCAATGAATCAGCATGGGTGCCTGCTGGTCACACTCATAACCCTCAATTTATCCTCCCCCAAAAAGCCCGGACGACCCACACAGGATTCAGGTGATTCGGTGAGCGGGGAGGGAGGGAAGGGGAAAGTCGTGCGCATCTTCACCCGAATTCTTCCCATTTTCGAAATCAAATTATTGCAACATTAAAGCAATTTTATTGTCCGGTTCCCGCCAGGCGAGCCTAATAAAGATAGGTAACATGTTAGGAGAACATGAATTCTACGCACGATACGAGTCGCAATCTAGATGGCCCACTCTTAACTAATGCTATAAATTCGATCGAACGTGTTTCTGTTTCTAGCACTTACATATCCATGCGTGTGTTCACCTTTCAAATAGTGGGCGATCCGCGTTTTCGATTAGTGGTACCTCTTAGGAATTTCGTCTCGTCATTGCAAATTGAAATATTTCAAGTATTTTATTAACTGTGTCAATATTTATTCCCGGATAGGGCGGGGTCGTGTTTACTCGAACCGGCGAGACTCGCTCATTTTTATCACCCTGTATAAGTTTGGTTTGAGGTTTGTTGTTGAAAGGGCCTTCGTCGACGTATTCCGGTTTTGCCTGGCTCGGTCCAATTGGTCCCAATCTGTTTGACATCTGGGACCAGCGGGCCGAGGGGACGTTAACGGTTAAACTGGTCCTAGGTCGCAACGACAGCTCAAGTTGGCGATCTCATTACAAATGAAAGTGTTCCAGGATCATAATCATTTTAATAGTAATTTAAAATTGATACAATTTTATAAATTGAAATATTTTTACCAATTCCAATATTTAATATTAGCTAGAAATTAGAAAAATATTCAAAATCAAAATCCCGAAGTTCGATCAATAATAATTCCAACACAAATATTTTTTGGAGGAAAACATTTTGATGAATAAATTTAAATTTCCAGTAAGTTCAATTGAGAATTTGAAATAACTAAGAAGTTTCGTGCAGCAATTATAATTTTTAATTTAAAAACTTTCATTATATTTGAGCTATTGCAACTTTTGAAATGTAATCACCATAATCCTATATTATAAAACAGAGATTTGATTTTCGTGTCCGGAGACGGCTCAATGAAATTGCATAAAAATTATCATACAGATAGTAAACCATCATAATTCACTAGCGACGGAATATCAGATATCAATTTTCAATATTACATATTAAAATAACCCTTACCAAATTCTAGATAATCTCCCTTTCGCTTCAAACTTAAAAAATGGCGTCTCCACATCAAAAGCACGACGTCGTCGATTTCACGAGAC
>JAQGBY010000307.1:0-49660 GCA_034698785.1 Mycogona germanica | reverse complement strand
CGTCACTTCAGTTAATAAAAAAAAAAAAAAAAAAAAAAAAAAAAATTACCTTCAGCTTTAAAATGTAACCGCATGTTAAATAGAGTTATGTAATTAGTGCGACTAGAGCACAAAATATCGAATTACAAATCGAATCAAAAATGCCTAATTAAATACGGCATCCGGCAGTTCCCCCCCGATTAATCGCAGGTTTTGCCCCCACAGTCAATACCAAATGAAGTGTGCACCGAATAAGAAGAGTACCCACTTTGACATTGACACGTAGTCGTCTGCACTGGATCAAGATTGCGTTGCCTGAGCGCGAGCCAATCGATTCCAGCGTCTACTCCATCGCGACATTAAGGCACTGCGCGCCCGCGATCTTAATGCACTCGGGAACCATATAGACGCGCGCAATTTATTGTCACGGCGAATGAGGGTAAAAAATACTTTCATCGTTCTTTATCACACTAAAATAGCGCAGCGATGTTCCAACATCCAGACATTCGGCGGAGCGACCATCTTGCTGCTGTCAGCGTCTCCGAGAAATCAGTCACTGGTCATCAATCCGACCCAATTTTGTCGAAGCTAATTTGGTGTTTCAGTTTCAAAATGCAAGGTTTCAATACAGTTCCGTACTTGTGAAGCCAAAAATCGAAATAAATATTCAGTATATTAATTAATGGCCACATATATTTTCTTAGGAACTTGTTAATTTAGATGATTATTTTATTTTTAAATTAAAATCTTTACAGACAAAAATAATTATTAATGGATGAACAACCGAGTTGCACGTACACTACATGATATGAACGTTAGTCTTAGCCAATTACCTTTGAGCTTTTTAAATTTTTTTTAACAAATTAGACTAGACATGATTCGTACATGGCATATGTTAATTCATACAGTGAGTGCTGTAAAATTGCACATACGCGATAATAAAAATAGAAACATAATTTCTATGTACGGATGTGTATTCCCGCGCAAGGGAAATTTGGAAAACGTTTATCAAGAGCGTATCTGTGACTGAGCAAAAAGTGTTACGACGGCTCATGTGATATAGCTAGACATAGTTTTGTCACCGCTGCACTGTCCTGTCAGCACTCCAGTAGCAGCCCATATTGATCATAAAAAGCTCGCGCTGGCTCCGTATATGTCAACAGGCCGCGCGCAACAAAAGTAACAACTTATGTGGAATTGCGCCCAGCATGATTTCACTCATCTGCTTCGTGTCTCGTTTGCAACCCCGAAACGGGACCTCGATCTTCCCATATCCCCCTTACCGTATGTGTCAACAGGTAGGAAACAGCGAGTAGCAAATGCGACACACGACCTCAGATTGTACCCTAGATGGGGACAGCCCAGGCCTATCCTCAGGACCAGAGACCCGAAATACTCATACAAAGAATGGAAAAAAAACAGCCGAGATGAAGAATATTTCTTATTTCAGAAACTGCCGCAGAATGACATTCTTGAGCTTGCCCAACTTAATATATTTTTCATGACATTTCTATTCGATTTTTTAAATTTTTATTTAAAAATATTTATTTACACATTTATGTGTTAACAACACTATTTTGCAGTTATGTAACAGAAAACATAATCTTTCAGACATTGTGAACTTGGCGAAAATGAAATTTTGAAATTTGTATTGCGATTTCACGCTCTTGTCGCGCAACGAATGCTGCCCCTATAGGCGAGCAATCATTAACAACAGGCCGAATGAACCAACCGTGCGCGCGGTTTGTTCGACTCGGTCAATAGGTGTATCGATTTCACCGAATGAGATTCTAATGACACTCAAAACTGAGACATCAAAATTGCCACCCACGATTTGAATAAATCAAAATATAAAATAAAGTTGAAGAATATAAATTTCGAACGGCTAAAAGTCGACGCTTTATGTAATTCGACAATTCGTCTTTTAGTTAACGTACCTTCGGATATATAATACGAATTAATTAATTAAATGGTGGCGTATTCTATTGCTCAATCGTTTTGATTGCAATCTTTGAGGCTGGATTATAGCTATCCTCAATTAAAACTGGAGGCCGCGACATTGGGATAGACGTGGCCCGCGGGCCGCGCGATGAGCGGCCCTTATACAATCGTTGTCGATTTTAGGCCCCCAGCTTGTACACAGTACATTTAAAGACTAGTGTGTTAAGAATGCGGCTGCCTTTTTCAGTATAGCTGTCCTTTTCCCCAACAGCCTACGCGCGTTTATAGTGAGCAATTATGTTTCGCCGGATTCCATGTGTGCACACATCAAGCCGTTCAACGTCAGCTGTCACTTAATTTGACTATTCAACACCACTCATTTACTGCCTCCGAGCGAGATAGTATGACGTTTATCACTAAGTCAGCCGAGACACGCATTCAATAATGGATTTTGGAACAATATTCGAATATGTATGAGGTGGCGGCAAATGTGAGCAATAATATAACATGTCAAACGCAGTTCATTAGCAAGTAGACAGAATCTTATTTGAAATACACGGTACATGTGCAATAGACAATTAAGGTTACGTGCTTTAATTTGACTAGTTCAATGACAATTGCGTGTTTACTTTGTTTTGGAGCAGTTGAATATTTCGCTCATTGTTCGATTTTATTCAGATCTGATCGATACGCAACAGCTGCAATTAAAGAGCTATTGCTAAAAAAGTTTCCTTTCTTTCAAAGAAAATATTTTATAACACGAATTTCTAGAGCAAAAAACCCCCGCATTCAAAATAATTCCCACTATAGTGGCAAGGTGGAATGAATAATACGAGTAATTAAAAAATCCAGAAAAAATATGGGCTATGATATTTGCCTCTTTAAGGCATGTCGTTCCAACTACGACATTTCAAATTTTCACAATCGATGTGGAGTTCATCTTTTGCCCAGCGCTGACCTGGAGCCAACAACCTATCAATTCAATTATATGGCGTCCTACGAGTAAATGAAAAAGGCTTCAAAAAGGTTTTCCTGGAGACGCGACAAGAATTGCTTTTGAAATCTGAATATGCTGATCGAACATGTACTCACATACAAGAACCAATTGGCAAAAAAGATTCATGTACATCATGCACAAGTTTTTTCCCAATCAACTGTAGTGAACCGCACTACAGGTGTTCTGTACCCACATGGTGCTTAGGCACTATGTGAGGGGCACGCCCAGTACCCCAGGATCAAAAGTTTCGAGATCCCGCGCCGGGAATCGAACCCGGGACTGCCGAGCCACAGCCAGTCAGTTGGAATGTCTGAGCGAATTTGCTTTATTTTTTCGACTCCCTGTACTTAGGGATTAGTCTAAACTTTCGATTCCCGCTAATCAGCCGCCTATCTATTTAATTTCCTATTTAGTTATTTAGCCCATTAATCGGCGTCGCCGGCCAGTGTGTGTCACACCGAGCAGAAAATTAGCCCCTTCGACATCGTAACCATTTTTTATATTCGCGAAAATGGTTTGCCAAATTGCTTTAAAGTGCACACGATGAATTTAAGCCATACGCGGAATCACGCCCGACTAACTGGATTGCCACACACACACACACACATACGAATACACACACTAACTTCTTGAATTGCTTTTAGCCATGCAGGTTGTTATAGACGTCCCTGTATATAATCAAGAGAAAGAGACCATTTTCTTGAGGAACACGATGCGCCCTGGGCGAACAGATCACATTGAAAACTCAAGAACCACGTTGACGTCGATGCAACTCTACTCATTATTATCATAATTTATATTTGGCCAAATTGCGCAAAAAAATTATAGTGTCATTACATCACGCACTAAGCCCTCAATGTACAGTGGATATTACATTAGAGCTGTATTTCTGCTTGTAAGAGGTAACTTGATATCGACTTGAAAAATGAACCAATTCTGATTTTGATATTTCTATTTATATTGGTAAAATATTATCAACGTTTATGGTGAGTGTCATCTGAAAGACTTGCTTGTATTTCATATTATTAAGATAGGATGACGAGAGTCAAAACTGTCTTACGAGTGCATTGACTTTCCAAAAATAATTCTTGAATCAAAGGTTTATAAAAATAATTTTATTTATGTAGTGTAACAGGTAAATTGAAATGGTTCCTTCAACTATTGCGAGCAGCACGCACTACATGAGATTCTGTACCCGCTCTACTAGTCATCGATACTACGGAATCGAACAAAATAGACCCCCACGCAAGTATGGGCTTCAACACCAAACGAAATTGAATATACAGAGTATAGCACCAAGGCGGTTCAAATCCCAAAATCTCGCCGTCCCGTTTCGCCCGGGGCACAAGCCTCGACAGACCCCCCACCCACGTAGAAAATACTGTACACAAAATCCTTCCATCCACTATTTCGGTAAACAACAATCGAGTTACTGGATTGGGGCCGTTCTGTTTGGTTGGAAGAGCAACCAATCCTCGTGGTAATGGCCAGTCATCAATTACCAAATGGCGCAGTACATAGCTTTCACACTAAACGCCCGAGCAGAAAATCTATCTGTATGTTGCGTTTAGCCACAGATCGAGCCCATTGTTTTATATAGTGTTTTTCCTTTTTTCTTTCTCGCATTCAATAAACACAAATGGATTTCGAAAGCAGCAAACAGGGGGTTGGAGCGAAAAGAAAAAATCAGGTTCTACCACTTGCGGCATGCAGGAATTTAAATAGTGAAATCATGGTTGAAAAAATGGACTGTAGGCTCAGTAAATATAGCAGAGGAATCCGAAGCTTGTAGGCAATTAAGATCACATGTAAATGCCTGGTTATTATACAGTACGGCATTCTTCAAACCAATAATATTTCTTGGCTTACGTCTAAGAAATATACTGTATGAGTAGGTACACAAAAAATAAATCGACCTTCTCGTTTTTACAATTCCTTTAAAGGTTTCAAATTTTTTACACAATGTATCTACGCTATTCTGATGTTAATTAATTTGTAAACAAAAATGCCGCTTTTGTAGGTGCTGAAACTCGTAACAAGTTAAATGAATATTTCGCTGTTTCTTTTTTATAGAGCACTACTAACTTCTTTTAAATCATCCACTAATTTCTTTTAAATCTTTTATGACTTTTTTGTTGTCAAAGTCACGACTCAAATTGTTTTAGTTTTAAAATTAGAGACGTCCTAATAGATATTGACAGTGTTACAGCACTTCAAAATGTATGTTAATAAAATATTTTAAAGCTGATTATGAAGAATTGTATAAATTATTAGAAACCAAAAAAGAATGTTTAGCCTATTCAATCATCTAAACATATATCAGTTTTTGAAATTGTTAAGATCTATTAATTTGTATCAAAATTAATAGTATTTAATTGACGATGACGCCAATTAATTTATTTAAAAAAAAGTAAATGGGAAATAACGGTGTCCCGTTTCAAACAATTCATTTAACCGAGAACATTCCAAAAGCTTGGAAACCACTGTGGCCACCACGAAACCACATTGCACATACTAATTCAAGAAGATCTTCGTGATCGAAATCGAGTTCATTGGACTTGCGCGCGCAAACGTCGATGAATCCAGTGCTGCCACCTAGGAATCGCTTTCGCAAACTGCAGAGCAGCCGATAGCGTCCGCAGAGCGCGATGTAAACAAAACAGGGGGTCCCCTCTTCTTCTCTTTCCCATCCGAGGATAGGGGGGGGGGAAATCTGAAACCTGCAATCGCGAAATCTTTCCGCACACAACGCACGCCTATATCTCAGAGGTCGAGGGGGGAGGGGAGGGCCGAACATTAACCGCATTAAGGACATTTGCATCTTTCGATTGTTATCGTCACGCCTCGGCTAGCCTCAAACATCGATTGAAAAGGCAGCCGAGAAATCGAAAAGGAATCGGCCCCATCGAAGACGGCATTTACATGGAAATTGGTTTCAATTTCTTGCAAGCTGGCACTAGGAACGGTTTATCTAGTTCGGAGTCTTCGGCGTGAATCCGAGAAATTGACTGCCATGCAATAGTGAATCGTTGGTAATAAAAGTTATCCTATTGTAAAAGTAAACAATGAGTTTCGAGAGCAGTTCGACCAACTTTCTTAAAACTACGATCGAATTCAAATTCGCAATTTATAAACACATCTGTATAATTTAATTTTTTTTAAAACGTCTTGTAGTTAGATTATTTTATCAATAACTTAAAAAAGACCGGTTTTTAAATTCAGACATTTAATCCACATTTTAAAAAGATACAATTTTAAAACCGACATTTAATTCAGTTATATGGAGATCAGTAAATTAAAAAAGACGAGTTTTTAAATTCAGACACTTAATCCACATTTTAAAAAGATGCAATTTTAAAACCGTCAGTCATATTATTGGCAATTAAAAATTAATCTTTTTTAATAAACCCATTTAATCCCCAACTTAAAAATATTCCCTCCTCTTTTAGCAATTTTAAGGAATAGATCTTTATTAGCACAGGCCATTTACTCAGCAATTTAAGAAAAAAGTCTTCGATTGCAACTTCGTTTTAACGGACTACCCATCATTCAGAGCAAACTGATCAATTTCTTGTCAATCATTGCCAAACGGTTAAGTCTCAATTTGTTCCGACCGAATTGCGACAATTTTGTAATCAAATCACACAGAGACTATATATATAAAAAAGCTCCCTCTGAGACACTCTTCTTGTGTTCCGTTAAGAGAGCAGGACATGTGTGTGCGTGTGTGGACCAACAGCCTTTTTGTTCGGTATCGATTAGGCCTGGACGAGACTTCGTATGCCACGAGTTAATCCTACAGAGACCCACGGACTCCTAACACCAGAATGCGGAGCTCAATTACAGGGAACATGATTAATATCAATTGGACAATTCGTGTTTTGACTGGAAGCGCCACAACAAACGTCTTCGCCATTGAACCAAAGTTCATTGAACGCACCCAAATGAGTAAACCGTTCGGGGGTTCGAACCCACCACCAACCGATTCACAATCAAAAGGTACAACGAATCTTTTGAGTAACATTTTAAAAACCCACTACAGTTCTCGTTACTCAGTCACCTGTCCATCCATCCGTAAATGTCAGGTGAGAGAAACGGGTATGGATACGACCGCGAACTCTATCTACACAGACCAACAAGGAGTGATGCGACTAAGTACGTAGGATTAAATCAATGTTAGTATCGAGAATTTCAGCCACATCTGAGTTAAAAGCCCGGATCTGACAACCTATCTGAACGTACGTGCAATGTGGGGATGTACTCACCACACAATCAAAAACAATATCTATAATAGATACATATAGATGGTTGATTTCGCTTTTAAATCTTTATAGAAAAAAATGGGTTGTTTTTGTTTCAGATGATCGGCTTATTAGTGGGGTCTCAGGAGGCAATATCAAGAGAGATAGAGCTAAAGTTCAGAATACTGATTTTTTTTCTCGTAGAGAACGCGCTGGAAAAGTAAGTGTAGCTAGCTACATGTGATGCTTCTCCATCTCTCTCCGCGCGGTTGAAAGTGTATGTGTTTCGCGAGTACGCGAGACAGAGAAGCTGATTTATATTCATGAGTAGCGAATGCCCAGTGGCAAACACGAGTAAAAACAGGGGACCGAGGCGAGTCGCTCTGCTGAGGGGACGACGAGTTGGCGAGAGCGCTAGGGAGCCGCTCCCTGTTTTTGCGCCTACGCGAAACAAGCGCGAGTCACCCCCCGTTCCGTGAGAACAGGTCAGTCCACAGGTGAAATGGGATTTATCATCACATTACCACGGATTGAATTGAATTTCCCCCTTCGAGTAAATTTTCTTTTGATTCTTGGAAAAGTGACAGAATAATTGGGATTTGGGAATTGCTTCACATCATTCAGTTGCTGGAATTGTCCGAATTCTAATTTGCCAAATTTAGCAATCTCTATTCATTTATTTTACCTAATTTTTAAGTAATTAAATTACTAATATTTTAATTGATTCGGAATTCGGAAAATTTGGTTCATTTAAATAAACCCACTAAATTATCCGCACAAGTATTTTCATCCAAGGATGTAAGGCCGATAAAATCGCGAGAGCATCAACATCTAAAACACGATAAAGCCCGCATAGCATGGCTGCATTGTGTGATTGCCAAATCCAGGATGAGCGTTACAATCGTTCTGCACTGCACAAATCTTTTCTCGCACAAGTACAAGCCTAATTTATATCTTCATAGCATTAATACTGTCGATTGAAAGATGATGAACGTTCCACAGGAATGAACCGGTCACTTAAAATATATATAGTAATTTTATATTACGTGGTAATTTCTAAGATTTTCCAGTCAGTTGCTTATGGAGCACTGTGGAAAGTGTTCAACCGTGTGGTACACGTTGAGGTGTTGAATCACCGGTGCCTTAGACGTTTATCAGGAATAAAAGTCGTTATTATTAGTAGTGTGGTACACCTTGAAATTGAGTTGTCAAACTTCGGTTCAGCTGATTTATCAGATTAAAAATACGGGCCACATACATCGAAGTATGCCAACACACAGAAAGTGTCGTAACCATGTCGATAATATTCATATTAACAATCGCAACATGGCAATGTCAAATTTTCCTCATTGGCTGCGACTATTTTGACTTCATTACTTCACAAAAGGTCAACAATGAAGAACGATCCAATTCCGATACGTCAGTTCTGTTTTGTCCAAGAAATGGTTTCCTGATTTTTCATTTGAATAGTTATCAATAAAGTATCCAGTGACAACGAGCATTACAGATGTAATGGACCAAGGTCGATGCTACAGACCGGCGGACGATATTTTTGACTGACGGTTAAGCCTTTCCCGCAGAACTGGGCTCACCGCACGCACCATTTGCGTGCCATTGGTGTATCTATACAGTATATACATGTAACGTGTGTATACGTGGAAAGTGCCTCAGCAGACAAAGACAACCAGAGAGTGGAGCGGTTTCGGGGTGGGGTGGACTGAGGTGAGGGGTGAGGGAGGAGGGAGGTGGCGTTTGTGTGCTTGGAGAGCGGCCGAAGATCTATGGCACAGGCCTGGAGCTGCGTGCGAGTGACACAGACCTCTGGAACAAAAATATATATAAAAAAGTCGAGAACGGGAAAAGCTAAAAGAATAAGCGGAAAGTGAGCTTGAACGAGAGGAGAGCGCTCGTGGCTCCCTCCGTTTTCGATACATTAAGATGCCACTACCCCTAACCTTCAGCAATTAAGCCAACAAGTAGCAGCACAGCAAGTAACAGCTTTCGAATAATTTGTGGTGTGCCACAGGGCTCCGTCCTTGACCCACTCCTTTTTCTGGTATATATCAATGATATTTTTGATCTGAAATTATATGGAAATATTCAGACTTTTGCCGATTCGACACCGATTCGAAAAAAAAGTCGCCAAAATTAGCCTAATTGCAACATTTATTATCAACTTAGCAATAATATGCAAATTCGAGTTCAGATATAACTTTGTATTACTACGCAATACTATAAATTAAAAAATACAACATGCATGTGCCATTACAAAATAATCATAAAAATGTTAAGTAACTTATCTCGGAAACGCCAAAAAGGAAATGGTTTTATTCTCGTTAAGACATGTCCTGATATGCAAATGTTATTGTGCGATATAACTTGCAATTATGCGCAACTCTGCTAGCAAATTATACACTGAACAAAAATATATACGAGTAAATGCAATTTAATTAATGACATTTGTCAAAATGGCGTGAAAGAATTGAAACAAATTGTTGCCAAACTTCTTTTGTAAAACACACAAACGCGCAAAACTTAAAATATCATT
The DNA here is from genome assembly GCA_034698785.1 of Mycogona germanica. Classification (NCBI taxonomy): domain Eukaryota; kingdom Metazoa; phylum Arthropoda; class Diplopoda; order Chordeumatida; family Chordeumatidae; genus Mycogona; species Mycogona germanica. The sequence goes on along the minus strand of JAQGBY010000307.1, from coordinate 39,954 downwards.
TGTTTAACAAACGTCACTATAAAGGCTAGAAAATTTCATTACACAAATTTCTAGTATCTCAGTATTGCCGTAATTGAAACTTTCATCACCTATAAAATTTATTTAGTCATAAATTGACAATTGAAATACGTTTGTATTAAAGATCATAGTGCCTAAGCACTGAGAGGGTACAGAAACTCCTGTTGTGATTTACACTTCAGTGAATTAAAAAACTCTAATAAGGGTACTTAAATCAATCATAAACGTGTAACAAAATTATTGTAATAGCTGCTAACTCAAATTTCTGACTGAATTCGTGGAACTTGCAGATGGGCAGATACGGCATATAAACCACTCAATGGGGTATTTGCTACAAGATAACCCAACCGGATGGTGCTGATATGTCGATGGATACCATGGAACTTTATTGGTATCGGTTACATAGCAATCTTTTGTCATCTTTTTGTTGAAAAACGCTCTTAACAATATTAGTACACAGTGGTCTAAAGTACAAACTGGTCTTAAAATATGCCTACGCAGTTACGGCAACACAACTGCCATTTGCTCATTTTGTTTGCAGGTAGCTATGTGAACAGGGTGTCTAGTGTGGCGATGAAACTGCACCACCATAATATTTGATTCGCAGATGAATTCAAATATCGGTAAATTTAAGCCGTACTTCAATGTGGTGCAAGTTTGACTTTATACAAGAGTATGAGTACGGAAGTTATTTTACAAATAGTATCTACAAATAAAATAATAACATCTAACTATTTAAAATGTTGTTAAGCGTTTACGATCCAGATCCAGAAGATCCAGTTTTATTCAAGTTGGAAAAAAATTCAAATACCCATCTAAACAAAATTTATCACAATATAACTGAAAAATTGACCAATCACAAATTTTGCGTTCCTGAAATAGAAAAAAAAAAAGAAAGGTTTATAATGTTGTAAAAAATAAAAATTAATGTTTTGCTGTTTGTTTGCTAATGTTTTGTCAGTCCACACCGACATCTGCCAATTGCCTCCCTACTCCCAATTATGACGTCATCCGATCACAGTCATGACGTCAAGCGCCATATCGCCAATCGTCAAACAAGAAACTAAACTGCGCATGCCCATATATCACAGGGTTGAATCTATTGTCACACATTTTGCAACAATGGCAACAAACGCCGCACGCTAACGTCTGAATAAACAAGAAAACCAGCGCACGGATCCACCCAGTTCCGCAAAAACAAATCAAAACAGCACCTGTACCTCAATTTAGGGGGAAAACATTTGTTTTGCACGAAATAGATATGCCAATTACGCATCGATCAAACAGCTCACTACGAACAATTGCTTGGACCTACCTATATATCTTTCTAAAATCAGGACTGAGCAATTCCAATAAATTCGTTGAGCGTTGATACATGCACGGTACAAGTTAGGTACTACAGTATTACATGGAAATTAGAACACAAATCGTTTTTTTCTTCTCCGCTTTCTAAGCTTGTCAATGTATCCATGACTTCAAAATAATTGCGTAGCCAAAGCCTTGCGCCCGTAAATAAAAAAATGACATACATTAAGCGTAACCAATGTCGTCGAATCCGAGATCGGCGCCATTCTAGAACATGTCAACATACCTGTTACCATGGTAACATTATTTCAGAAATTTAATAGCATGATGATGCTTGCGAGAAGAAAAAAAACAGCAAACTGCATTGGAAATACTCGTAAAAAAACACAGAGTGCAGACCAGAAAATAACCTCGAATTTCTTTTATTCGGAATAAAACCAATGAAAACCCATAACCAGAGTGGTACACGTGTATCGCGTAACCAAATCTAATTTTATTGAAATGCAATGCTGTCACCGCTGAGGATTGAGTTGCACTTACTAAACGGGATCGGCATAATAAAGACAGCAGTCAACCTGGCCTTGGATACCGATAAACGTGACGCCATCACGCAGCGTGTATGCGCGCCGCCAGAGGAATTATGAAATCGACAATATTCGCTCGAGTGCACGCACGCGTGCCGTGCTCAAGGCGGGTGCGCCGGTATCCTCCTGAGCACCCACAAGGAAATGGATTCGGCTCAATAACGTGGTGCAAAACTACTGGTGACACCACCTATCGATAAAAAATGAAACGGCACCAACCATTCACAACGAGCAGGATTTATCATATCAATTTCCATTTTGAACTAATAATAGAAGAAATAATAGTAACAGCGGTTGGTAAATTCGTGAATTAATGAATAGTAATCGGAAATGCTTAAGTCCAAGAAAAGCTTTCCCCCACGACATGAGAAAAACAGACCAGATAATGTCCCAGACATTCCAAACTATTTTTGGAATGGGCTGGAAGGAAACTACATTTGCGATATTATGAAAAATAGGGGATTGAACGCCAAGATTTGAATACCAAAATCCTCAAATCCGAAGTATAAGAAAAAGTTTCACGACAGAGTATCTAACACGCGATAGTCCATCGCCGTGACATCACTGTACTACTCATGAGAAGGATTTTGTTAGGACGTCTTATCGGAATAACCGGAATAATAAATGTCGGAGTAAATCGGAAAATTAAGTTTACAGTTTGGTTGGGTAAGTAATGTTTTGATAGAACTAGTTAGTGGTATCGATTTTTATTGAATACTCGCCGCAACAAAGTTAGCTCGATACTTCGTCCATGGATGACGTGCGGAGGGACGATTTTGTAAACAATACTACTCGTTTTGTTCAATTTTTCATTTTTTTCACAACAATCAACTGTAGTCAATCGCACTACAGGCGTTCTGTACCCCCTCATGGCGCTTAGGCACTATGCGAGGGGCACACACCCCAGGATCGAAATTTTCGAGAGCCCGCGCCGGGAATCGAACCCGGGACCGCCGAGCCACAGTCATTTTATCAGAGAGAAATAATTGAACCACTTTGAGTGTGGCCCCAAGCTGATCGGGTGGGTCTAAGGTATCAAGAGGACCTATAGTACAAGTATGAGACGCCAGGCGTATCGCGCGCGTTACGTGTGTGTGAGTGTATGGGTTACGCCACCGTCACCGCTTCGCCTTCTCCTTCGTGAACGCGAAGAAAAATCCATAAATGTCTATTAAGCGTTGAATTATCCCGAAAATCCTACGAAAATGAGCACGAGTGGGAAGGAATTACTGCAACTGGAGTGTCATTAACACAAAGATTGTTACAGTCGAGCTGAGCCATAACGAGATTCCATGTATATGTGTATAAAACTACGTACGTGTACGTGCACACGCCATCACACACAAACACGGCCTCTATATAATCGACGCAGGTCGCGTATGCTAAACGAGCCACGGCATTTGGTATACACTGATTATGCGTTGAATTACAACTCCATCTCGCTTGTTTGGGCTTTCACTCTGCATAAAGGCGGAGATCGGTGACTTTCGGGGGAAAAAATTGGGCGGCGTCTCGCAAGAGCGGTTCAAAACTTTAGTTGGCTGCAACAGTTCAACAGTTCACTTTGACCATAGATATTTCCTTGGCTTTACTGGCCAGATATCCGCAAACCATTTTCGAAATTGTACCGCAACGTTATCAAAACCTACGTTGGCTGGTATAATGTGATTCTGTTGCTGTCCTACAATACTCTTGCATTGTGTGATGGCTTGATTGTGTGGAAGCACAATATTTATTTGCTAGCTCTTGCGCACTTTAGTTTAACGATTCTAAGAATCAACTATGTCGGCCGGTCAAAAGCATCCGCCTGAGATCCATATTTAGACTGAATGAGTTGAGGCTTGAACACGATGGCCAGGGCGCTCGACTCATACAATTTAGGCGGCGTGAGCGCCACCAACCTTCAGCTCAATTGGGATGGGTGAAAAAGTAACCTTATTTTAATTCAACAATTATGCAGGATCTTTCCATTTTCAGTAGGTGTCAACTGATTATTTTTATAAATATCCTGGCCCATTAACAAGTGGATCAGATGAACTCTTACTTTTCCCGTTTCAATTGCAGCACTACAGTCATTTCGGTACCTTCTTGGTGCTTCGGCACCATGCGAGGGTCAGTATCCCGGGATTGAATAATCGAGAACCCACGCCGGGAATCGAACCCGGGCCCCACCGAGCCTCAGTCGGTCCGCTATACCGACAACGATTCGTACTAAGCCAGATATTCTCAATATAGGATTTCGTAGAATCTCACATGATCCACGGGTGAAACCCTATCCTCATCGGCAAATTTCTGGAAAACTCATTATTTGAGTGAACTTATGAAGATCCCAGAAGATGAGTATCAGGCAACACGGATTATTCTTGCAATGTAAGCAAGCATCGAAAAGTGGCTATTCATGTTTCTAAAGCCAGAAGGTTTTACGAAATATTCACGAGGAAAGATTTGGTATAATCATAATCAATCCCCATGGCACACATTACACGGGCATACACACTATATTTAATTATTTTCCTTGAATCGCGACACTGAGGATTCTCCTCTTGAGGCCCCCGCAAACAGGTAATCGGAACCGATCAGCTATGCTGGATTGATTTTTTTTTAATGCGTGTCATAATCGGAGCTAATGGAGAACTTAACTAAAACGCCTCCACTGCTAGATTGCGGAAGCGCTTAGGTAACGTGTTCCAAATGGATCCATCCCCGCATCGCTCCACCAGCCTCGATACATAGACGTGCGAAACGATAAATAACTTAAGTTCATTCATGGACAAATAAATGGAAAAGCTGTATTTTTTTAATTTGTTCCTAAAATCCAGGAAATGTTGTCCCCCGTTTAGACGTGGGTCTGAGGACGCGGACCTAGTCTATCACGCAATCTTTTAAATAGGCAGTGCCTAGCTACTACGAGCCTAAACGCACTGTTCCGGGTATAACAAGCATCTTTCGAGGCGGCCTAATTAAAATTATATTTCATTATTTCATCAAGCTGTGGCGCATTAGTCGCCATAGCGTGGCCCACTGCAAATCGAGGCCACCTAAATCAAGTATCTAATTCAATTTTTATGTTGTCTCCAGTTTCTTTCCCCGCCCATTTTTCAGGAATCTGCATTATTGATACGTGTAGACGGTACAGTGCAGCTGAGAGGATGACCAGAACATTCTTGCGGAAGCGAAAAAAAATTTGTACTATGCAAGGTGTTGGAGAGATCAGCCCAAACTACTCGTGCGTGACATGCGCCATCAGACTGACACAAACAATCCATACATAAATAAAATATTTTTTGTATCTTTAAAAAAAATACTGTATATACTCTGTATAAACTCATTAATTTTTTTAAAATATTTTTATTCCATGTGTGTTGGGTAAGTAAAATATACAGTAAAGAAATATAAAAACACTAGTTCTTTTCATGTTACAAATTTTGTGATCCGAACCAGTTCAGGCACGAGAAATAAGTATGCATCTTACAAATGATGACAAAAGATTTATCACCTCCGGCGGCTGAATTTAAGTTGTCTTAATTTCCAGGGCAAGTTTAGGAGTAAAGCTGAAAACGGGAGATCGGCGTGTTGCGAAATTACGCCGCGACATGTGATGCCAGTTTGCACCTCGCCCACTCGCATTCCCTCCCACTCTACCGCTCGGATCTTAATTACTTTTGGAAAACGTAGCAGCAACCCATACACAGGCGCCAATTTGGAAAATATATACATGTGATGTAACTATCAAGTGACGACTGTCGCCTTATGCTAGCAGCATCTGTGCCTCGTATATTTGCATCCTTCCAACCCACCAAGTCGAGTTATTTGTTCCGGGAATAATTTTTGGAAGGCTCCGGGAGATCATGCTATTTGGTTGACAGACATCCGTGTGGATGCTGTTTCCAGGGCAGAGCTGGATTAACGAGACGAGATCCTGTGATTAATAAAGCACCTGTAATATACTCGAATATATTTTTGCGGAAAAGTAGATTCGCAAACACAATAATCAATTCGAAATTGTTGTTATCTCTGGAATTCTTCACTCACTTTGTACTTCCTCCAGCGCTGCCCCGAATCAATTTTTTAAAATAAATCTTTCCGCTGAGAAACGTACTAGTTCAGACTGACCAATATGATCCGGATACGTGAGCGCGATCATCATGGGGTCGCATAATCACGGATGCATATTCCGAGAAAAATGGTTTTTTGAAACGACTTGCCCAACTTCAATGAGAATTGCTGGATAGAGTAGAGTAATCTTGTGAGAACTGTCAACATCATAAAAGTTCACGCTTTCGCCGGTGGCGGCGTTGGCGAACGCTTTTGATGGCCGATTCGAATCCTTTTCCGGCAAAAAATTTAGTGTCACGTCTACGAGCCAACATCCAAAAACGACGCGAGGACCTAAAAAGCCAGTCGCCAAAATAGACGAACGCCAAATTTGCGAATTTATGCGTCCGATCCATATTGCCCATACACGTCACCCACGTTACCGTGCATTCGTACGAGATCGAATATAAAAAATTCGTCACCCTTACGCGGTGTGATCGGCCGAGCGCACACGCATCTCCCCCCAACTTGTAAACATAAAATTGTTTGAAAATGTTGGGTACCCATTTGTCAACATTAACAATAATATATTACCGCTAGGTTTGGCTCTCAAGAGAAATTTTCTCCCACCGCGCCGCATTCGCATTCGCTGCTGCCTAACGCGAGTGTCCCCCACCCCCCATACCAAAGAGCATATAGCCTTAGCGCTTTTGCACTGGCAGAGCAAGGGACGGGCGGAGTGGCGTCTGATTTAGGCGATTTTTTTGGATAAGCATAAGCACAAAAAATACTAAACAAATAATAATGTTTGAAAGGAGACATTTAAATCACTCAAACTGTTTTTGCCCCGTCCAGACAAAAACAGCACGTAAATAACCGTTATTCAAGACATGAGCTGCATTTATTTTGAGTGATTCTCAACGACGTTTCTCAATACGTGCAACAAACAAAAAAAAGGTGAAACGGAAGTAAACGAAAATACAGCAAGTGTGTTTGATCCGTTTTGTCACGAAAAAAACCTCTGCATCCACAAATAACAAAATAAATGGCCGAACTTTTACTGAAATGATGTCCTATATCAAAACATGTCAACATTGTATGCTAATAAAATTCTAACAACCACAGAGGGAAGAAAGTCCTGTGTAACATGTACACAGTACGCGATTCAATCAATTGAAAGGTCTGAAGAAATTTTTTATTTGTCCTTATACTGTGTTTCCTTATGATGTTGCGGTTTCATAAGAAAGCAAAATTAAATAAACAATAGCCAACAAGTTATTGATAAGACATGTGCTTGATCAGGCCATTCCACCCTCGCAAAACGCAATAAAGTGTACCCTTTCAGGTGTATGGCACATTTCAATTCATACCCCCATCTTAGTGTCATCTGAAACCATTACTTTAGACGCGCCACATCCGCTAAACCTGGTACATTTATTATGAACAGACCGGACAGAACAGGTTCACCATGAGGCCCGTGCACGGCCTCAACAAGAGCTGGTCCACAGCAGATACAAAAATATATGGACCGATCTGGTGCCCAACTAGTACGAATCGCGTCCATGTAAAACCGCCTAACGTGACTGGCTGCCAACCGAAGGGGTCTGTGTCATTGACTTTCAAAACAACTTATTTGTCAGCGTTATATATTTTTTCGACGACAGAAGCGCCATATAGAGGCGAAAACTCCAAGTTTCTCGCGCGCGGGTGCGATCTCTCTTTTTCTTTCGCGCACGCTCGGGCCACCGACACCCGAGTGTCGGCAGAAAAATGGCTTTTTTTGCCGGCAAAAAGCATACTGAAGCGTTCGACAGCGAAATTTGATTTGAAATTCGGTTTGATGCATAAAAATGTGAGTTCCGCGGGCCTATCCTCACCAGACCCTGTCACCGCCACTCCCGTATCTAGTCGGGAAAAAATCTGAATATAATTTCGGATGTTTCAATTTAACTGGACCACACGATTATTGGATCAACTTGAAAAAATGGCGCCTGACGACATGTCAGAGGTTACTTAATAATATCTTCATTGTATTGGTTCCACGCTGCATGAAAGGAGCATGGAATTGGAATTGATAAAAATTGACAATCACGTATCGTATAGGTGAACGTATAAGATTTCAGGATGAGTATTCGTTTAAATTATCTCGCAATCGATTATCGGAATCGCCTAAATGGCTAAGAGGCTGGTGGCTGGAATCAGGAGGATATATTATACTGTAGATCTGAGACCATAACGTCTACACACCCACTCTCGCGACATCGCCGAGAGACCCGCGTCTTATCGGTTTTGGCATTGGATCTGTCGAACTTTCCAAACCCATAACGTTAGCGAAATGATCCGTGATACAATCGGTGAATATTGTTAGTGTGTGTCGCATCCGTATACATGTACATGAACATAATGTACGTCAAGCACCCCCACGTACACAACACACACACACACACACACGAGTGCATACGATGTGCGATCTCGTAGCTCTATATACGTTTACATGCACATATTTACATTGCGTGCAAACGCAGACGGGGAAATATTTGAAGATACCGAATAGTTGAATGGAAATATCAAAATATATTTTCTTTTTGGAATGCCGACTCGGAAATGAGCCTCGGCCGATGATGGAACCGACAGAAACCAATACGAATTAAGAAACCTCTAAAGTCACACATCAGCGACGATTTTTTATAAGTGATTAAAACCGGAAAACCCAAAACCGGAAGTAGATATGAAATCAATGGAATGTCATTTCATCACAAAATTTGTTCCGATAATTTAGAGCGTCTATAATCTATTCCCAAGATTTCGCTGGTGGGAGTTTCGTTGGTAATGAATCAGTGGCTTCAATTGGGAATAATATGAAAAATATTTCAAAAATGGATTTGATCTGTAGAGAATGGGAAAAATGGATGACATTTGATGTATGTCCATTCTTTAATAAATTTTGGTCGCTCCTTATTTTCTTTGGTTGATAATTTTTTTCAGTGATTCCTTATTGGCCAGACCAGTACCAAACCAGTGCAACATATTGTGTTTATTTTAAAATGTACTGTTGCCTCGTAAATGTACTACTATGTTAACTGCACAAATATTGATGTGATGTCTGTAATATTTAAATAAGACAATGCCTAATATATGAACTAGCTTAAAGTTCCACCGCTGAGATGTTACTGCAATCCTATCAAACAATTAAGAGCACAATCTTTAAAAGTCGTTAACACGATCCAAGAGTCCAAGATAGTCTCGAAAGGTGTTGCCAGAATTCAGTGAAGAAAAAAAGTAATTTAGCTATTTTACAGAGTGCAATTTGTAGAGACGTGACGGAGAGGAGGGACCAACTGACGAAAAGAAGGTCTTGCGTTTATTGATTGACTACCAATCAAAGAGACAGAACGGTGCGCCGAGAGATGCTGCAAGCTGTCGACGGCAAATATAAACGGATTACACTCGGCTTGTCGACAGCTTCCATTCGAATCCGGGAATCACACGCCTAAGTGTCTGTGGAATTTCCACCCCAGATGCAAATCAATAATGAAACGCTGCCATAGACCCAAGTGTTTCTGAGTCGTGACTCCAAAATTCTCTCTGCGCAGCTCGACGTTTCAGCTCTTCTGGTCTAGCTGCAGAGTTTAAGAATAAATACCCGCTCACTGGAAATCCAAGAAGGCGATATCGTCTCGGGTACGGGTATGGAGAGGAGGAGGAAAGGAGAACTGAATTATGGCGACAGTTACCACGCACTCATTTATCTCAAAACCGCGGGACACGGGGGTAGGCCCACAACCATGAATGTGCCAAAGAGATGAATGGGTAGAGACAGGATGGAACCACATTTCTACTGTAGATCGTAGGTGACCGAAATAAATAAGATCTAACAATCTTGCGCCGCACACATGTACAATGGGCAATACAAGACCACACTGTATAAATGGGATGAGAGGTGAATTCCATTTTGAATGTCTGATATCGGAATATTTTCTCGTATCATTTAAAATAATTCCCAAAAGATAGAAGGGCTGTTTTTTGTTCGAAGACATTACCAAAGACTGAGAGGTGTGTAGTTCTACTATATTGCATATCTTGATTTAGAACTACGTAAACGTAGCTACGTACTAGCTTACAATAATTAACCTAATTAACCTTTTAAGCTATCGGAGCCACGTACGTTTATCAGCCAGCTCCTGGCTCAAAACTTCTGCGCCATTTCGCCCCAACAGTACAGATGCATAAAGAAAATTTATCTTAACTGAAATAGGTTGAAATAGGATCGAATAAAACAAATGTACCATTGGCGGGGTTTGTACCCACGCCCATCAGCTAGCTCCTGTGCTCAGCACCTTCACTATTCACCCACAGATCTGCACGCGAGTGCACCCAATTCATTTTTACTGATATCGTTTGAAACCTCGGGGTTGCATATTTTCGTGACAGCCAATTTCCAAAGTTAAACCAAAGCGGTTAAATCAAGCGGGAAACCCCCTTAATAATAATTTTTTATGCAGCTACATTGAAGTTATTATTATTTTGCTCCGAATTGTAAGGGGATTGGGGACATTTTGGTAGCCGAACCATTGTGCGTTTAAATGTAGCCATTAGAAATTCGGAGCACGCTAATACTATAGTGAAAATAAAGCCTCACATAGATTGCTAAGAAAGGAAGCAGGTAATGGCTCACAGCTTCTACGCCTTCCCCTAATCTTTGATTTGCGTACGGGGGTCGCTATTCGCGGCGACGTATTATGTCTATATCAGACTACGGGAGCGGGGTTCATTGGCTCAGACAAACAAGGACAAGTAGAAGCCATCATTCCTTGCTGAGACTAAAAGGTGTCTGCGTTGCCAAAACAGAATCATTCGTTTTCGCTTAAAATAGGCGGCCGAGCGCGCGCTAATTTCTTCAACAGGTTTTTCACGACGTGAGTTCTCAAGAGATCACGAATAAATTTGGTGCGAAACTGAGTGATTTATAATGTCCAAATAACTCGGTTTTCAGCGTATTACAACCGGAGCCTGTGAAAAAACCGGCAACATAAATCATTCACGGAATTTCGAAGCACTTCGAATGAAACTGGTGAGGCGTTCTACCACTAATGCAGATTTCTATAATGGGCACTCCACATTATCACTAGGGGGGGGCCTATATCGTCTACGTTTGGATGATTTTGGGTTATCGGTTTAACTTTTATTATCATCAGCTATCATTTTTCTTTTACTATCATTTTTTTGCTTCCATTTCCAAGAGTTTCATCATTGGACTATCAAAGGCACTCGGAGAAGCGCATTATTTATGACGAAAAGGTGTTTTGCACGCCAACTTTAAAATAAACAACTAAAATTAACAAATGCCTTGATGTCTCTGTGTGCTTCAGTGCAGTGTTTGACATTTCACGATTTCGAAAGTTTGGTTATTCTGAAGCGATTGTGATACAATCGTTAATATATAACATAAGATGTAAAATCAAAGGTGAACCTCCTAACAAAACACTTTTTTACGTGATACTCATCCGCCCTTTAGCGAGTTAGAAAAATAAGCGTCTGAAGTGCCTCGCTATCCGATCTAAGGATATTTGAGGATACATTTCCTGGAAACACTTGTCAAAACCCTATTTTCGACAATTTTCAAAAATCTTTCAGACGATTCCAAGGAATAGGGATGACATATTCTTTCGTAAGCGAGCGAGCCGTTTTTGCATTCCCAATAGTTCCGTGAATTTAAATATTTTCGAGGAAACGCTAGAGCGTGATGAATTAAAGCGCTTTCACACTCTAAATAAATTTTTAAATTCCCAAGAACTGTATGAAAAAAAGACAAGGTAATCTTATCATATGTACAGTGTAGTGAGTTGCAGTTCGTAAGGACAGTAAATCCTGGGCTTACATGACCGAATAAGCTGTGGATTGTGGTCATTGGGAACAACGCTCACGCAACGGTTTTCGCTCTCGGTGTTGGTAAATTTAACAATCCATTCACATTGCAATTTAGTAGACATTTAATGTTCACTAACCTACGTGCAACTAGAATTTTGTCGAATAAGAATTTCAGTAACTTGTAAAAAGACTAGTTTGTTCGAGTCATTGCTCTAAAATAATTCTCAAAACTTCAAAGTTAGTCCAACGAACCCCTTTCGCTCTTATTTTATCGCTCGCCAGTCCTAAAAATAACGACACTGTTGTTCTCTGCGTCATGCTCAAAAACCACGAAGCGGGTGTTAACCAAGTTGCCAGACTTCATCAACAGATGTCGCGAGTGATTTTATGCATGTCCTCGATTATCTTCACGAGATTGGCATCCGAGACGGTTGATCGCCAAGTTGTTTGTTGTACGAGGAGGACAATTGTTCTGGCAATCCGAATTTTCACAACAACTATAGAATGAACATATTTCAACAGGAGACCAACAACACCGACAAAGGGTAATAGTGCATTTGCCCATAGAGCGTCCAGGGGCGGCTCGTGAAATTTTGTTTTTGTTTCCATCAACTGTAGTCAACCGCACTACAGGCGTTACGTCCCTCTCATGGTGCTTAGGCACTGTGCGAGGGGGAACTACCAGTACCCCGGGTTCGAAATTTTCGAGAGCCCGCGCCGGGAATCGAACCCGGGACCGCCGAAACCACAGTCAATCGCTAAACCAACTGGGCTACGACGACCAATAATATGAGGCCGGTAAGTATTCATCTTTTTAATGGTTTATTCTAGTGTTTTCCTCGATTTTATTTTTTCATCATAATTTCCCTAAAACCCCAATAATGTCCACATTTCCACGTAATTCGAAAACCACGACAAAAAATTTAATTTTAAATAAAATTACATGAAAATGTTTAATAGAATAAATATATTTTTGAAATTGGAGTTACGGCGTCATAAATATTGTAATTAATTTTTACTGATTTATGTTTTTCATAATATTACACATTTTTTACAATTACAAATTGTACCCGCAAGCAGCCTACAAGAGACCCTATGGCGGAGGTTATTATTATTTTTTTTAAATTGTAAAGGGCAACCCAACTCACACAGATTGCATTTGTAGGCAATGAATGTACCGCAATTCGCTGCACAGAGAAACTTTTAAATAGGGTGCACAAGTTAGCACAATTTAATCGTAATTAGAGTTCTGCGCATGCGCACTGTATATATAGACCCTCCACCAAAAAGAGTTACGACTGGCAAACACAGATATCGCCTTATCTCCCCCTCCATTGAGATTCCCAGTAGAGTAGCACAGAGAGAGAGAGAGAGCACCGAAAATCTCGCCTGCAACGCTCTAAAACGAACATTGGGTTTCCGAGCGAAAGTATTTATAAACATTGGCCACATTCCCCAAATCCCGAAAAGTGCATCTATATACAAAGAACGCGTGTCGCGCCTATCTCCCCCCAACATTATTTATGGGGTCCAAAAAATTACACGCAACAAGCGTCGCAGGATCGCAGCGGAGCAGTCAACAACACAAACGAGACAAATATAACAGTTAATGAGATGGTCCAACCGTCTACGCGCATACATATTGGCAACTCGCATTGCCACTAGATGGCGATGCTTTTGACTCTATAGTGCGTACTGCGTCTACTTCCGGCCATCTTGAACTGGTTGTGAAGAGGGTGCCGCCAGCGTTTCCGCCTTATATAAAGCGCCCCCCAGGGAGTAATCTGGTAATTTCGCCTAGCCCAAACTAGATACCCAGGTAAGGATCTTAAACTGACTGTGGCTCGGTGGTCCCGAGTTCGATTCCCGGCGCGGGCTCTCGATTATTCGATCCCGTGGTACTGGTGAAAATGTGCCCTCACATAGTGCCTAAGCACCAAGAGGGGTACAGAAAATCATGTAATGATATTCATTACAGTGAATAGTTTTTTAAAAAACGTCTACTTTGGTGCCTATTTTGGACTCAATCTTCCTCAGTAGAGTTAAGCTGTGATTGGCTGATTTGGGTCACGTTACCGTCACTGAGGAAGATTGAGTCCAAAATGGGTCCCCTGGCATCGCACACATACAGGTCTCACGACTTAACAACCATCCCCATAAGAATTTCTATCGCCCGAATTGCCTCGGCCAGGAATTGAATCCCGGTCACGGGCATAGCAGTCCAACGCGCTAAATTGGCTAATTTGGTCATCATTGAGAGAACTTAATTGAAAGAATATAACTCGCCTTCATTAGCATTTTTTTTTACAAAGCCGGTGATCTCAGGAGTTGGCTTGGTCAAAGAATTGGGAGAGAAGACACCAATTGCCACTGCCTCTAATCGGACAAGAATATATTCTCCAGCAGCGGCTCTCTGCAGAGTGTCGGCAAACCCCAACCAGGAACAAACAACATGGATTTTCAAATATTCAAATAAATAGTCTAAAAAAATCCCACTGAATAGTCAGCACGTGACAACACGTGACAGCGCGCGGTAAGGAACAAACCGATCCGTTTTCTAGCCTGACGTCTCCTTGTTCTTCGCGCGCGGGATGAAGTTATGCGTGGCCGTCGACGTTGCGCTCTGCGGTTTACAGATAAACGGAAGTTTAACGCATTGGTTAAATTCTTACGACGTGCCTGTCGATGGCACCAAACGAGAGCGATGCGAGCATGTCATATGCAGAAAAATATAGAGGTACGAATGCCCACCCCGCTTGATGGTTGGCTCAGCAACGCGAACGAGGAGTGGACCACGCCCAGGGTGCCGGCCGACCTTGCCCCTTACGGAAGAGGATAACTCAATTGAACCTTGGTACCAATCTCATCGCAATTTTATTTCACGTTAGCACCTTGGTAAGTCTTGGGTTAGCAGGTTGAAGGTTTTTAGTAAGATTTTGGCAACAACACAGACGTTTGATCCATGTACCGAGTTGAAATTTAATAAAGCAACTCCGGCGACAATATTTACCATCCATTCTAGCTGTAACTCGGTATTTCTACCAGTATTTCTAGAGGAAATATTACATCAGATTACTCCTGGGCAGCTGCGTCTCCGGGCACGATTTCTTAGACAAACCAACGAGGTATTCCACACCAGTTGTCGCAACCTTGCCAAAAAAATCTGGCCACAAAGTGAATCTAACGTCATCATCTGTAAATTGGGGATTGTTTTTAGGAGCCTTGTGATAAAATCATATAAGGTATGTTTTCTTTCGTAAAAAATAAAAAACATACCTTTTGTAAAAAAAGAACATACCTTTTGTAAAAACTATATGAATTAACTAAAAGAATTATATGATAATCGGTAAAGGAAGAAGCGGGGCACCCAACTGTGACTGTGTCCAGGGCGCTTAACGGAGGGTTCCCAGCGAGACCGAGAGCATGAATCTACTTAAACATTAAATGAGTTGCAATTTAAGCAAAGCCTCTTGTTGGTTGTCGAGTCAGTTCTGAGGAATGCGTTACGTTATTTATAGTCTCTCCTGCCATTGCTAGTTGGCTCCTATTTACTTTGAAATTTGTAGAGCATTTTATGTGAAAGAACTTGGAGTTAAACATGCTGTCTGCAGGAGATACAGACATCATGCAGTAAAAACAACGACGAAAACCTAACACGATATTTTTTGTTCACTGTAATTTAGACAGCTGAATTTATTGCTCGCGACGTTCGATATATTATAGCTTTTCTTTGTGATTTGTTGGTTGGACAGAAATTAGTACTGTACAGTTTCTAGAAGCGTTTAGCATACGGCAACAACATCATGTTATTTTTTGTCACAAGGCAAAATGTTTGTTCTCTCTCTCTCTCACACACACTCACTCAAAAAAATAAACACGATATCCAAGACGTTTAATTAGAAGCTGAGTTTCGTTCTAGCTCTGACGAACGAAATGTGGCAGTATCTGGGTCTTTGTGCGTCGCGATCCTAGCGGCGATTGTTAACATCATGTGTCTCCGTAGGACACTTCATCGCCGCGAAACTTAACCACCCTAACTAACCTAGTCCAACTAACTGGACGCGACTGGCTCGCCATGAATGTAAAAATGCAAAATAAAACGTTTTTGGCATCTGCCAGCTTCTATCAACGCCTTCGAGACAGAAATTCGCGGAACCGATCAACTAATATCGATACAATCAGTAACGATCAAAAAGAAAGTTAGCTCAAATGTCGTAATAACGACCTTTTTGTGCTAATAGTGCTTGCGCACATGCCTACATCCAGAAAATGCGTGGATATGTGCGGCGGGTACGACAAGGCCACACGGGAAGTCTTTGCCACCTGGCAGATTTCGTCTTGAGAATAGACGACAACGGAACCAATAATCTTGTAGTTGTCGTAGCTATTAGACAAATACGCGAACTCTTCAAATAGAAAAATTCTTACAAACTAAGACGTCTTAATTCATTCAGAATTTCTTTTTCTAGGTCATTACAGCAATGAAATAATGCATTGTATTAAAATATGCCATAAAAAAAAGTACAAAAAAGTATACTTCCAATTTCAATTAAGGTAAAACATAAAACAAGGTAAAATGAGGGTTAAAAATCCTACCAAACCCAGAACACGACTGCGACTGGAGAAACGACGACGTCCGAGCTGCCGATACTCGGAAATGTAAGAACGACAGAAGCTTGCGAAACGTAACTTCAATTAAAGTGTACGAACGAAAACGTAATTCCAATCTATACGCATTCTAATCTATGTTGCTGAAATTGATCGATATTATCAATTCGTATAGGCGGTAAGCGGTTGGTGTAAGCGGTCAAAATATGTATCGGTTGCAAAAGATCGGACGGCACCAATATCGATCAAGACATCAGGGAATTTTGGCCTTATAGCCATCACAATCTCCTTCGCAATCTCAACCTTCTCACATCACGCGAGAGCCTCTATGAGCCACCAGAGCCCCCATGCGACAAAACGGCGCAAATTTCCTATCTTCGAAACTACTGTTGCAGAAGAGACAACGTAGAACAGGCAGGAAGAAACGATGGAAGTGAGTCACTTCATTACGGTTCGCACATGCATAACTAATGTTTTACATCGCATTTCTCTCGCCCGGGCAATAGAGGTAAAGCTGCGTAAAAATGGTCCACACCTCACAGCACAGTCAAAAACAAGCAAAAAACAAAACAATTATTTTCTTTCGCCTAGGCAATCGAATAGAAATTAAGTTATCTCGCTACCCCTTATTCGAAGGCAATCACTGCCAACAGATCAAAGGAGAAGAACCTAATGAGGTGCACCAGCCCGAAAAAATCCAATGGTATCTCGGTCGGAATCGAAAGCGCGATACGGGCATAGAAGCCAACAGTGCTAACCACTTAATTAATTTAACTTAAATTAAGGAGTAAAAGCAATCTAACGTCGTTTTAGCGCGCGTTAAAAAAGTTGGGCACGAGCCGAAAACACAGGTTTCATCGGTTTCTCTACAAATGGAGCTGTAATCAGCAGCTTGCACCAGTGGCGCCATCTGATCCGAAAAAACAAAATTCGCCATTCGGCTATCTTTCGGGAGCATCCACCCTAAATTCTCTGCAGGAGGCGCCTGGAATTTATGTCTAGCCAATGATTTATCCCTTGGCATGGAGCCTTAACATATACCTGACTACATAGAGGTGTCGAGTGGTCGAGAGATAGCGTGTTTTCCTAAAAAACCGCGATCGGTGTTTCGATTCCGACCGACACCGGCGGAATTTTTCGGGCGACAGAAATTCCTTCACATGCCTTCTATCTGAATAGAAGTAAAATCATGACCCATAACTGTACGATATTGGGACGTTAAAAAGATCCCTTTCCTAGGCAGCCTAGGTTAGGAAAAATTTCCAGGTCGTCTACCTGGGGATGGTGGGGGTTTTAAGATGTTCAATCCCCGGTGAACCTCCTTAACAAACACTTAAAAACCTGATTACGCACAGGTTTTTAAACTTCACACTTGTGGAGGAAGTCGCGCGAAGGAATTCAACTCGCCCGAAAAATTCCAGAAGTGCCGGCCAGGAATTGAATCCACGATCACAGGCATATGACGTCAGTCAAGCAAGATTACCATGACACCACGAATTGCTGTTTCGGGTTAATAATATCTTTCCCACTGGCATTTTCTTTTGAGATAGGGGCGGGGCGGGGTAGGACCACTATGATGTATTATTATATTGCAATATCTCTCGAAAGGTGTCCGGCTGTGACGTCGGGCGTACGCGCCTACACACCTGATAGTAGCGAACGTGCGAAGTAACGAGGACGCCATGCAGCCGCGAAAGCAACAGGGGTGGAAATAGATCTAAGCGGGGCTCTCTGGATCTGGGGTGGTAGTGGTGGTGGTGATGATGGTGGTTGGGGGTGGCGGTACGCTAAGTGCGCGCGCGTCGAAGAAATGGGAAAGGCATATGACGAGGCAGGCCTAGAGAGCAAGAGAGAGTGCGAAACGGCGAGGCCTCGCGCCAGAACATTTCACGCCAACCCGGGCAACCAAGGTCGCCGGCAGCCTTAATATAAACAAAAGTCAATTGTGCAACGGGGCTGCAGATACATGAAGAATGGCATATAAAGAGTGTGGAGCGCCAGCCGCGTATGGATTGTGCCAGAATTTCGTTTCTCAGTCGATGCTCAGTTGAGTCGAATACTGCACAAGACGGAGTTTGAATATAGCACCGGAGACCCAAGAAAAAACGGGCAAGATTGCCTGAATTTTTCTCCTCAGATGTCATATCAATTCACTACATGAATTCCGTTTCATCAATAAAAAGTGGTAATTCCAAAAAGTCAGGTAATGCTCAAGCCGCTACAACTGCCTCATGCGCCCGAGGCAGTTTGCGCGACAGGTGAACTGATGTTTTCTCATCCAAAACGCGAGCGCTGAGAGCTCGCTTTCCTAGTGTAAATAATAGTTCAACATTAAGGACTGAGGTTACAGGAGGATATTGGTAAAGCGCACGACATGGTTGGTACTAATGTCATCACCGAGAGATGCTCTTGAAAGCGATTACTTACCAAATATGGGCATTGTCTAATATAAGATGCGCAAAAAAGGAGAGGCTGACGTTTGTGTAAAAAACTCCAGCTATTAGATAGAGGCTCATTTCCACAATGAAAAAAATTCCAAATCATTCCAACGTATTTTATCTGTGTCAAGCCGCACATTAAATGATCTTATATAATAAAACACAAGTTTTATAGATCACGTAAATTTGTGTGAAACAGCAAAAGTTCAGCTGAGCAAAAGTTCAAAAGAGTGCAGCTAAGTATACGTCAGTTACAAGCACGGGACGTTCGGACATTTTAACAAAATCGGCGAACACAGGCACAAGAGGCAATACAAAAGAAAATACTGCGCGTTCTCAAATATTAATAATCACATTTCAAACGTGATCACAAAAAGTCTCATTATGTCTGCTCCGGACAAGATAAACAGTGAATCGTGTCGCCATTTGCAATTTTTTAACGACGAAAAACATATAATGTTGATATTGTATTGTTCATCATAATTGTTACTACAACGTCACAACGTAAATTACCGAAACAGGTTAATTTTTGTGTCACGATTGAAAAATGAAATATTAGGCCATAACCTCGCAGTACAGAAAAAGTTAACATTTAAAAATATTAAAAAATTGGTGAACTCCTCTAGGCTCTACGTCATTCTGTTAATTATGGGAGATAAGTAACCCAATCGACAAACACAAAATCCCGAATACTCGTAGAAATATTGATGTAATATGGAACTAATACACAATATACAGGCGTAGACGCGTGTGGATGTTAAGGCGCTTGACCATCCCCAAAGAAGCAGAAAGGTAGAGGGCGCAAGACAAATCTATATATTACGATCGCTATCACGAGTAGAAATACATTTTGATGACACTTCACCTCAGCAAAGGAATCACGTCGCACTATAAGAAAAATATAATAGGTGGCCGTTTCTGGCGATGGAATCCACATTGATCGCCCTCGAAAATACTGAAGTGTCGATGCGCTCTACCACGAAGGAACTCTTTGGCCAGCGCACGCGCGTAATGACTGTGTTGCTCGCTAGTTGGCTCTGACAAATGGTCGAAGCGGAAATAATGAAAGAGAAGTTGAAGTGATTTTCTGCTCGTTCTCCAGTTTATCTGCCACTCATCCGGCATATAGACGCTGCCATACCCGATAGCAAACACACATGACGTTCTATATGTTTGCAGTGTGTGTGTGATGTGCAAGGCGAGGCAATGCGGCGTAACGTAAATAGCGAAGCTACAGAACACTCTCGCGCCTCCCCACTCGATCCCCCCTACCGCCCCCCTCAATCACTCGTGCTCCAATACTGTGGAGGGGGTACCCTGGGCGGTAAAACCAAATTACCGCCCTCACGCCCGTCAGACGACCCCATTATTTTGACGCACTCTCGGAAATTCGAAAATGACAAACAATTAAATAATAATTCATAATTTTCTCCTTCTTTGTAAGAACTAATGATACCCTACATTCATTCAGAAAACGGAAAAATGTTGGTCATAATTTAATTACATAATCCAATAAAAAATTGGGAAAATTTGATTACATAGAACAGAAAAATATCAAAAAAAGAGCATCACTTTTGATTAACTAAAAAGATTGATAAAAAATTGGCCAACCCTTCAACTAGGCAAACGCCCATGCTGCCTCCCCTTTTGCCCCAAAAAGAAGGCGCCGTTTGAGGGGGGGGGGAACTTGCGCAACGTGGAATCTAGACTTCTCCCCCTCTCTTATCAAGTCTCCCATTCGTTCCGCATGGTTCGTACTGATCCCCCGGCAACCTCCACACTCACTCTATTCATTCACTCACACACACACACAAACTAATGAAAGGTAGTCATCAGTGTGCACTATTGCGTGATGTGCCTGTGACCGCATCCTGATAGGGCGTACAAGTGGGGATGGTGGCGGTTGGACTCAGCGGGGGATGAGGGAAGAGCCACCTGATGGCTGAGTCAGGTGTAAACGAGAGTCGTCGGAACCTCTGGGATCAAACAGCTCCCAAGAATGCAAATCTCGCCGGTATAGTGGCGTAACGCCCATCACATTTAATTTAAAAACTGGCATCGTTGGAAACGCTTAATTGACGATAGTCCAAAACAAAATAAAAGCTATCGATAGAACCATCAATAACTCTCCGATAATCGATCTCCCGCAGACGCAACGATGTGACGTGTTAACTGGAACGCAATCCGAGAGTAACAATAGTCAACAGCACAAACTGATCCCAGAAACAATAAGCCCTTTATAAGGAGCAGCAAACCACTATTTCATGTTCATTGTTTCATGTTCATTGTCCTTAATATCATTTGCGTCTGCTTTAAGATAAAAATTAAAATTAATAAAGTCTGTGAATGGTGTATCCACAGAATTGAGTTTTAGGTTAAAGAATAAATATTTTTAAAAACTCCCTGATCAACAAAGGAATCAGGGAATCCAGAAATTTTAGACTAGATTGTCTTTTAAGCCAACCGATAAGTAAACAGGAGATTAAATTGAGTAATACGTGGCTCTTTCAGATAGATACTAGATTTGTAGACTGCGTCATGATATGTTGATGTCTCAACGAAATTTGATCATTTCATCCTGATTTGCTCATTTTATGATTTCGGTTCATGATGTTGAGAACCTCATTTTTGACATTCGTTTGAAAGATTAACCAGATCCTCAACACATAGTCTTCCAACCTAACAGCAATCTGCAACATATTTCCGCATCCGCTACAACGCCCACTCTAACGTCCCCGTGACAGGTCGCCGCAAAAGGAGTCTACAGCCTGGCGCAGCCAAAATAAGGAAAATACCAATTACAGTACGCAGAAACCACGCACAACCAATCAGTACCCAACAACTTCAAATATATCGGGCCGAGACCGTACACGATTATACAGCTCACATATACAGTATCCACCACATGATATTTAGGACAACAACTGCTCTCTGTGCGTGTTTCAGGCACCGAGGATTGTGGCACGACCAATGCTGAAAACGGGTTATATAAAGTCAATTGGCGACGGTTAAGCCAATAAATGTCGCGTTAACCTGTTTGCTTTTGTCAAATGAAATTTCATAGAGGCCTAAAAACCTATAACGGATGACTATAGAGTTGACTAGAAACTCCGCTTCATTTCTTCGCCGGCAAGATTCACGGCGCGGAAAATAGACGCGAATTGGGATCGCCGCTCATTGTGGAGAGGGAGAGAGTTAGACGGTTGGACAGCTATAAATTATTTATTTCGGTGGACAAAATTTTCTTGATCCGATGATAAACGAAATAAATGAAAATACAACTACTGTAGAATCGGCGATCCGACTGACGGCGGTTTTCAATCATCAGAACAACAAGGAAGGAAGGGAGAGCAAGAGCGAACATGACTTGACGATCGTGATAAGCGCTGACTAATGAATAAAAGAGAACTAGATAAAGATTATAGATTTTTTCTGAAATTGCGTTCGGTGACTTGATTACTTTTAACTTAAAAATATCGGCGATCCACATGCACGATTGGAGCTATCGTCATTCTTAATGGTGTCCGTATAAGAAGCTGTTCAAAAGTTAATCAACTACAAGTGTATAGACAGGCGCATAAGAACACTTATATGATACAATGTATTATAAATTGAACCCATAGATCATGCAATAATCGACAAGTACAAATAGATCTCCGTTCTTAGACAGGATCTTAAAACTGATCATCCCAATCAACAGGCCGTAAAGATATTGCATATACTCGAGTTTACGGTTAAGGAAAAGAGAAATCGCCGTAAAATGTAATTACAAAAACGCGCATCGTATCCCGAGCCACATCGTATACAACCCTGTGGACAATTATTTAAAATGATGGTATTTGCTTAATCCTACAAGACACTAACTTATGGGTGAAGTTTTGGAATTAATTACTCACACGTGAGGGCAGCAAAATCTCCAAGTGAGCCCAAATAATATCAGATATCGCGATTTCGAATTATAAAAACTGTATGATTATTGTCTAACAATTATTGTTGCGGGAGTATTTCAACGCGGCCACTGACGGTAACATTTTTATAGAAGCCGAACAAACTTGCAATGGATTTAACTCTATCTGGACAGTCGATCTTTGCGGCCGCGTCAACGAAGGGAAAAAAACCTCGCCTCGATAAAGACCCACCACCACCGACTGACCCAACGTATACACACAAACGTCAGGGTTTAGCACATGCTACCGAACATACAGAAAATAAAGATGTGCTAGAAAAGATTGCGCCATTTACCAGCAATCGAATCAAGCGATAAAGCCATATATATATAACGGTCTCCCGACTGGACAAAAAAGCTGTCTGGACATAGAATAAATCTCATTCCGGTTGTGCACACTCACGTCGATTTCATTTCGCGACCAACGACTACTACAGTCTGCTCAAATTAACAAATCGATCTCAAAGACAACCTAAAATTATCAAAATTTCGTTTTGCTCCAGCATAAAATCAAATCGAGACACTTCGCAGAATCATTATTGAGTACCGTTTGCAACGTAGGTAGAGATGAGAATGTTACTTTGATGTTGTAATCACACCGCCTTTAATCGGTCTATAGTGGTCGATGACGCGGACCGCATTTACAGTACTTTTATGTTAAGTGTGTTTTTATTTTTTCTTTAAAAATAGAGTTCAGTGACTTGTTTGCCTTTTATCTAGAGTACAAATTTAATGCAGGTTTAAGCCCCGTTATCTTCCCGAGAACCAAGCTCAAATGGATAAGATGCATCGAAAATAATACCATCTAGATTTTACGTAAATATGCACATAAATAGGAAAACTCCGCAATCAAGAAGACTGCTCGAACAGCGCACTCCCCCTCCCCCACCACCACCACCAATTGAGCTAATTTAAATTCCTGAAAATCCGGCAATCTGCAAACGCTCAAGCAAAGCTGGTGTTTAACACGAGGTCTCAGGACGATAAAGTAATGCTTGGTTTCGCCGGTACATTAAAAATGAATAGCAGCAACATTTCAACAATAAAAAAATGAGAAGGATTTTGTAGGACATCTTTATGATAGTAAATAGGAAAGGGTGAATTCGGGACAGCACCGAATGAAGGACGAACCGAGAGGCGAACTCGCTTTTATAATAATATTTTACTATTATTTAATTAGAACTGGTAATTGCGAAAAATAGAGTCCCGGTATTTTAAAAACTCTTTATTTTTAGCAATTCCCAGTTCTAATTAAATCATAGTAAAATCTTATTATAAAAGAGAGTTCGTCACTCGGTTCGTCTTCTTCATTCGGTGCTTGTCCCGAATTTACCATTTCCGATTTAATAAAAAAAAAATGATTAACGAATGACAAACATTACAATAAGTGAATTCGGTGAATCCTGCCGAATAGTGTTCGAACTATTAGGAGATACTGTTAAGCGAGATAAAACGTGTCTTACCTGCTTTATGCAAGCCAGTCTTTCATTGGTCTGCTGTATATGGCGGTCCATGGCATCTGCCATTCCACTACGCCCACCATTCGTGCATCTAATACTTAGCACTCAAAATAAATTCCTGTAAAAATAGAAACAAAAGAACCAAATTAGTAAATTACCCAACAAATAAATAAATATCGTCAATCGGAATGTGCGTTTCAAAATGTACATTTCTTCGGACAAAAGTTCAATCATACGCATCTTCGCACAGTATTAGCTAACAGTGCACAGTGGGTGCATTTCAGTTTAATTTAATCGATATTTATAAAACTCCAGATTCAGTTTATAAAATGTGATCTACGGTCCTTTCTTGTTGGTCTAATGGGTTACGGGTGAAATGAACGTAAGTTCATTATATGGATAAAAAATACAGAAGGCCTCCTCGGTGGAAGCGAAAGAAGAGCCAAAACAAAATAATAATAAAACAAACATACAAGTATTGAAAAAATAAAATTGAAGTTGCAAATTTAAGTCTGTCAAAATCTAAACAAATTCAATAATTAATATTTCATTCAGAAATTGATGAAATTAAACCACCAGCAAATATCGCTGCTCTAAAATACCTGCAGGAACGTTACGAGTCATCAAGGCAAAATGCATCCATCTAAAAAAGACGAAATGCGTCGCGAACTCTCATAAGTCGAAACCAGCAACCCTCTCTCATTGACGGGCATAATTTATTGTATACATGGGGGTGCAATTTTCATAAAAACGATTCACTTTTTAACCGTGTCGTCTGAGCGAAGCTCAAAAATCTTAAACAATTTTGCAAATGAAGAAATCTTTGGATTTGCCGGGGGTTAGCCAGGTGGAGAATGAGAAGAGAGAGTATTGAGAGGTTAGCCGAAAAAATCCCGGCCAACTCCCAAAAATATAATCCAGGCACACAGATGGCGCAAGAGCAGCAGCAAGTCGATGGCTCCAACCAATATAAATGCGATGACGCCACATATATGCAAAACCTTAACGCCTGCGCGCGTCTCGCCGGCGTAGAAAAAGTAAATAACGTTTATCGAGTCTATTTTTACTAAATAGCCAAATTTGACGCTTCGACGTGGCGTGTTGCGCACAAGGGAAGAGGAGATGGTGGGGGGGGGGAGGAGGAGGAGAAGAAGACGACGACGAGTAGAAAAAACGCGGTTTTAAAATAGTCGGTTGATGGTTAATGCGTTCTCCTCCATCTCAGGATTGCCGAAAGAGAGGAGGGCAGATGAACGAGCATTGCACAAACGTCTGACTTATTTTTATACACCGAGCGCATTAATTTTTTTTACCCGTTGAAATGCCAAATACCTCGTCACACCGCGTTATGACGTTTCATATGACTTTTTTAAAAAATCTTAGTATTCATGTGTATAATTTGTTTTTAATTTTTCTGTCGTGAATTTTGCCGAATTAGATAGACAAGCTGAAATATCATTTTAAAAAATAACTAAAATGCATAGTCGTAAAATTGCTCATGTCCAAATGCCGCATCTTCTCATCTCATGGCAATCAAATTTGCGCCATATTTTTTTTAAAAATCAACTCTAGACAACCGTACTACAGGCCTTACGTCTCCTCTTGGGGCTTAGGCACTATGTGAGGGGAACG
This sequence comes from Mycogona germanica, assembly GCA_034698785.1. Taxonomy (NCBI): domain Eukaryota; kingdom Metazoa; phylum Arthropoda; class Diplopoda; order Chordeumatida; family Chordeumatidae; genus Mycogona; species Mycogona germanica. The sequence continues at coordinate 14,060 of JAQGBY010000307.1, read as the reverse complement.
ACCAGTACCCCGGGATCGAAATTTTCGAGAGCCCGCGCCGGGAATCAAACCCAGTACCGCCGAAACCACAGTCAGTCGCTAAACCAACTGGGCTACGACGAGTCGTACAATATCTAAGTCCGTGTCAATTGCTTGCTCGAAATGAAAGCTGAAACGTTTTATTCCACGGCAAAATGAAACAACTGGTTTAGAGAATGAAACTCCGAGAAAGAAAAAAAAGTAACTAGATTTAACAACACCCAAAAGAAGAACGAGTACACGTATTAATAAAAAGTATTTTTTCAACATTATATATCGCAGCTCATCCCTCCTCATGCAGTTGCATCTCTGTAGAGGCAAACACGGTACACCCCCTCCAAGAAAAATACATTAGTTTAACGAGTGCGCGATCCGAGCAGCGTCGACGCAAGAAATTCCGCCTCACACTGCTTCTTATTCTTAGAGTGTCGATCGTGGCGACCCAAGTGACGACGAGAATGTCTCTTCAAAACCGCGCGCGCGCACACATACTTCATAAGAGTAATGTGTGTGGCGTTCATTGCTGGTGAGAGAGTTCTAGGAGAGTTCCCAAAAAATGCCACCACACCCACTAGTTCTGCGCGTTGCATATCTGGCCTCTCTATATATACACGTATAAATAACGTGTGCGTATGTGTGGGGCGCGCGTATACACCAAAACCACCACAGTCACGGACGAACACACAGCCACAGTCAGGCGAATCTCGCATATGGTTGTCATGACAACAAGTCAAATGAGGTTCAAAGAGAAGCGAAGAAAAAATACGAGCTAGCTCAGAGATAGACAGAAAAAAAAATGAAATCGGTAAGGGACAGCGTGATCATCTTGACGATGTGTGCCCTAGAACGAATCCATGTTTTCGAAAATATTTAAAACAAAATAACAATCTCCAACAAGAGAATGGGTATCAGTTTAATTATTAAATTGATGAATACTGTCATGCTTCAGTTCGTTTAACACGGCGCCCACACGTAGTTCTACGTCACGATATGATGCATAGAAGCTAGTCACCTGCAACTTATTTTAAGGAAAATTTGTAGCTACCATGTATAGCATCGCTTCCACCACAAAAAAAAAACATTTTCATTTCCAGTCCCAATTTCTTTCAATTGTAGCGGGCCATATAATTACAGTGTCTACCACTTCGCACAATATCCGATGAACACCAACAGATTAGAAGCTCGCAAGACCCACAGCCCTCTGATTCGTAGACAGAGGGCTCGATCCACGAAACCGAAAGCACAAAAACAGACATCACCTGGCATCGTTCATTCAACAAAGCTCAGCTTCGACGATTGCATGGCAATGGCCACCAGGTGGTCCCAAGACCAAAACTACACATCCGGGCACAAAGTCGTCGCGCGCCTCTGCCCGCAGAATAACTGGTCGATGACGTGACGTCACCAATCTCGCTCACAGATGACCCATATTATTGGTGCGCATACATTGGGGGGGGGGATCTGTCGTCGGCGCGTTTACGACACACGTATGTGTGTGTACGGCAGAAATCTGATGATGTGATTTCTCGATAGATCTATAGAGAGCTTGCCAAGTCGGTCGATCGACTTCGCCTTGCCGTTCCCCTGCCTACATTTTATACACCACACATTCGCACACCGGTTCCGGTTTCCTAGATATTGGGACGGTGACACACGCCGCCGGAACCTCCCGAGACCCAAGCCGAAACGGGGCAGGATTTTCCAGAGATAATCCAGAGCAGCGACACTTCTCTCATTCTCAAAAGATTTTCAAAAGTTCAGCCATCTGTAAACTCTCGTGCCGCTAAAACTGTCGCCGCAATGCTCGACTCCTAGGAGAGTGGCAGAGCGAATGAGTTTAATATGTGAACTAGGGGTCTTGGGAAGACGACAGCCGGGAGGTCGAGAATCGAGACCCGATGCGATTGGAAAGTGCGCGGCAGTTGGTTCCTAATATGAGATGTTACGTGACGTTAACTGTGACGTCATGCGAACAAGTCACCCCAGGCGCCAGGATGCAACGCGCATAGAGAAAAAGGTCTATATAAAAATTGGCGACCACGAAAGCAAATTTATAACTGCCTTCTTCCGAAATGGATAAACACGTTGAGATATTAAATTTTTTAAAAAGACATTTGTGATTGAAGATAAAACTCAATTGAAAAAATTAGCATAATTAACGTAACGAGCATGCTGACGAGTTAAATTGCAGTTCTATACTCACTCAACATAAAAGTGGTAGAATGTACAGTTACTGCTCAAAATATAATTTCTCACCATTATCCCAAATTGAAAATACATTTTCATTGCAATTCTGAAGACGTGTCTATCAATAACTCACCTTAAAAGCTCCGTTAAAACACTCTGGGGTTTGTTTTCAAAAACACAAACATTTGCGAGGACTGACAATTTTACTAGTCAATTATTTTTATTGAGGAATATTTAAAGAGAAATTTAGAATTTTAGCTGATATTTTAGATAGAGAAGATGATTTTTCTTTCGCCTATCTCTCAAAGAAGATAAAATTGAAAAAACAAAAACGAAATCTTGAAATTTATAGCTGCTTTCATTAACTGATTCACAAAAAATACATATAAAAGATCGGTCCATCATCAGGTTAGATCACCTGCAATGGCACCTGCAAAACGCACAAAGTTCTAATTCTCGTGTTTTACCTAATTACGTCGCACCCTTGAAGCCTCGCGCATTGCCACAAATACAATTACGGCGTAGGGCAATTAACGTGCAACACACAAACAACGTACACGCAAATCGCGCGCACCACCATTTGGCCACCACCAGTGCAACCGCGCGGATCTCGCCGCATCGTTTGCGGCGTGTGGTGCGGGGGGCCGAGGGGGGCCGGCAAGTGAAAGTTAAGAATGGCGGAAAACGCGCGCACACACACACATGCCGTGTGCCAATTCGATAAGACAGATAGATTCTGCTCACTTTTGTGCGGAACGCCCGTTATCTCGTCAACCGCGAGAATTATTATCGGAGGACGATCGGGACTGTCAATCACGTCTCTTGTGCGTTTGAGCCAACTAGCGCTGTTCGCTAGTATCGACACGCTGTGAGACCAGTCACCACTAGATGGCGGTTCTTTCAGCTTTGCCCGGCATTCGCGTTGCATCAGAATATCATGCATGACGTTTCGAGAACATGCTTCGCGTCCCCCCCCCTCCCTCAACGGCACCTGGTGGAAAAACTAGTCAACTACTTTGTGGTAGTCCACAATTATGTTTTTGTTTTTTAAATTCACTGTTGTGTATACCACAACAGGATTTTCTGTACCCCTTTTCGGTACGTGCTTAGGCACTATGTGAGGAACGCAGTTGTATTGAGAAGGCATTTTCGAAAAAAAAATTATTGATCGCAACTTATTCGTTATTTCGGTTTTGTATTAATTAAGCGTGCAGAACAGCAAGCAACCATTGGAATTCACTTGCAGTTCCCCTTCCTTAGAGCAATCACTGCCAACTTTGATGTTTGTAGGTGAAGCCAAGTTTGTCACAATCTTTAAAGACATTCAGAATCTGAAGAGAATCAACAAAAAATGAAATATGCTAATAAATAAAAGAAGAAACGCACTTTCTTAAATAAAAATTGAATTTAAAAAATAGAAGGACTCCAAATAAAAATTTTATTTTTCGTCATTTGTTCTTAAATTCAACAATTAAAATAATTAAATACAATTAATGAAAATTAGATTTGAAGGAAAGATTACGCGCGACAGAAGTTAAACTTCATGTAGTATTCTTTGGCGGAAGAGGGAAAATTTCGGGTAATGATTCATTCTTTGGACGCCAGACAAACATGGCGGTCGACTCAATTGCCGCGAACCATCGGTCGTTCTGGCGTCATTAATCGGCCACTAAAGGGCCTCAAGGGACTTGAATGCGACTCATGCGGCCAAAATAGAAGAATAGTTGCTGTTATTGCTTGATTATTGATTTGATTTGTAGGTGAAAATACGGCAACTTTTAGTTCAACGTTTAGTCAATATTTAGTTTCATTTGCAAAAATGAGTAAACATTTAGAAATATTTTATATCTAACGATAGCGCTACAAATTATGCAAATATCTCGCACGCAATTTAACGCAATTTAATTTCTCACACATAGTTGATAAAAAATTATTTTGCTAAATACCTTTTTTTGGCAATGAAAAATTGGTATTTCGGAAGACCGTCAAGTGATCGATAGTAAGAAGTGATATCGCTGGAGTATCGCCTGGAAAGTACTAAGAAAGGCAGGCGGCGATAGGCACCGATATTTGGCAAAAGTTGGGGAGAAACCTTGTACAAAAAGTTCAACTTAAACAAACAAAAAAGTAATTGAAATCTAAAAAGAACTGAAAAAAAAATTGAAAGCTCTACAAATGCAAACGCACTGATTGAAAATAGGCCTTAAAATAAGGTTTGGTAGAGAACTGGTGCTTTTAACCCACCAAGCGCCCACTATGACAGTGCATCAACATGATTTACAACCACGAAAACATGAGAGCCCCGCTTGCTTGTGGCAGGCATAGACGCAGTCGATAAATTAAAATGCCAAATAGCGAGTGACATTTGATGCGCACTTTCGCGCCCACACAGAGACGTCTGTGGCATCGAATCGACACATTCTTGTCAAACGAGCGCCAGGACACGTGTTGATGACGTTGCCAGCACAGAAAATCCAGGGTTTATGGGAGAAGGATGACGAGGGGGCGGTGGCAAAGAACACTCATTAGTGGCTTATACACTGTACAAGGTGTCAAACTAATTGCTGACATATAATTGCTCACTTAAGGATAGAGAGATTGCGGCACCTTAAAAGTAATTTTGTTTCATTCGAATAGACAATTGTGCCAATAAATGTGGGAGGCGAACTGCCAGCTTTCTCAACACCTCCAAAGTTAGAACAGAAAGCTGAATCACTTTTGTTATTTAAATTAAAATATGTTTTTTGTTTTCTTTAAGTGCATACCTCATTACAATGATCGAGTATTTTTTGTGTAATTTTGTGTATTTATTAATAAATACTGAATTATTAAGAACTATTCATCAGTATGCTCCAATGCAACTCATTCGCGTATTCTGAAAGATATTCATGATCGGGCGACTCGCTATGCAATTAATCACGCTTAAAATTTGAAAAAAATGTAAGGTTTGATTAAAAATTCAGACAAGGAAGCAACGGCGAAATATTCTCATATAATGTCGTCTCGTCTCGTCGAATTCGAAATCAGTATTGCGACTGACTGTGGCTCGAAAAAATAAAAATTCAGCCCCCGATCATGAACAATTTCTGAGTTACATTTAACCATCTGACCGTTTGGCAATCGCTCCAAAGACGAGAGCCTTCAAATATGTAGGTCGACAATTCAGCTAGCAACAAACACTGCTCAAGTTACATAGCAAACGAATTTGAGACTAATATTCCGAACTTTGAGTTTCCTAATATTAACGTGGCGGGCGGCAAATCACAGAACACAAACAACAAGCTCAATTTTTTTTTAATTCACTAAAGTGACGGATCACAACAGGAAGATTCTGTACCCCTCTCACTGCTTAGGCACTATGTGAGGCACATTTTCACCAGTACCCCAAGATCGAATAATCGAGAGCCCGCGCCGGGAATCGAACGCGGGACCGCCTCTTTCGTCCGTCGCTTAATCAACTGCGTTACGACAAGTCGTACGTTGTTGAAAGGCAATTTGCTGGTTGTACAGTCAGCACAATTCGGAAATAATTTCAGAGTGTCCAGCTTTCAAACTCGTAAAATTCACGGATTTGTGGTAACAAAATATTAAGGGAAAGAATGTGTCTATAAAATGATGACCACAAATATTCGATCGGTTGAATAAGATTTACGAGTATAATCTACTATCTCGACGCAACCCCTTCTATATGTGAAGAAGGGGTTTAAGTGACTACTACAAATTCAGCATCGAAACAAAATATATTCATTTATAAAATATAAAGATAGATCAATATTTTTACATCAAGCAAATAAATTTTGTCACCATTTCGAAACGCAAAATTTAAGAGGACCTTTTGAGAGGAGGATGTTGGTTAAGAGGTTTGTTAGTTTTTTATATTGTGCACAAAAAATGCCCCATTTTTAAATTAACACAAATACACGTAAACCCCAGGATTCAAAATACGTACAACATATTCGAGGGCAAATCATGACTAATCCTAACCAAAATCTTTGTTCTCATGGCGTTTTTGAACTCCATCACATTATAGTGAACAGAGACTTCGAGATGGCTTACCACAGATTTATCGCCTCAGACTAACTTTTCAATCCGACGTGCTCACATCTTAGACTAGAAGCAGCGACACCATCGGTTTCCTTCTCCATATTGGCACACTCTCGACGTATTGGTCGTTCGCACCAAATCTAGCTGATGCGGCCATTGTCAATTGCCTTCAATAATTACCGATGGTGATCTTTGAAGTGACCAAGGTGTCCTTATTGGACTTACAATTTTTGCGGCCATTGTAAGGTATCGTAAAGGTCTCATATTTTTCGCGAAAACCCCGGAAATTGAAAATGAATATCAAAGCTGCAATCAGCGACGCCATCCGGTGATAATGCGAGCCGCCAACAGGCATCCCCATCACGGCGCTCTCAACTCGGTTTAATATCGGTTAAGGTCTTACAATATATATGTGAATTTCTTTGTGGAAGTTATTTCATAAGAAAACATCGATGCCGAGGCTGCACAAGACGTGAGGCGAGAACGAGAGCGCTCTGGATTGTTGCCTAGCAACGGGCAATGTGTCGCGAGGAAAGTTTCGGTGTTCGCGCTCGCGCTCTTCTCCCCCCCCCACCCACACGCACGCACGCACAATGCGAGCGGCCACTTTTGGCAGGGGTGGCGCGAACGATATTGGTATTGAAGCCACAAAAGACAGAGGTGTCAATGACACTAGAATATGTAAATGCACATTTAAAAAAAAAAAAAACTAAAAGATAACCCGCGCCGCGGACTGCTGTAACCTTCCCCGGCACTGGTGGAAGAGCTTGTCGGGGGGAGCAGCGGCGCTTCGTGCATTGAATCACCGATCCGGGAGCGCGTAGGCTTCCACTGGAGTGAAAAAAACGATGAAGTGTGGCAAAGGTCTTAACAATTTTCAGAACATCATAAAAATAACCTCTTATAAGCGGTAAAGAAAGATAATATTAATAATGGTTCAGCCATTCTTTTTAAATTAGGAGAAAAAGTAACACAAAATGCAAAGCTACTACCAATAAAATACAAAAATAAAAAAGTTGGGAATAACAAGGCAATTAGAATAGGTTTTGACATGATTGATAATTGTTCAAATTGCTCTGGATTTATTATGACATGAGAATTAATTTTTATTTTTATTTTATTTAATTATTAATTATAATTATTTTATTTAATTGGCAACGCAAACGCCTTTTAGCCAAGGTAAGTATTTTTTAAAAACAGACTCTAAAAATACAGGATTCTGCGAGTAGAACAGTACGAGTGGTCACTGAAAAGTTGACCACCCATCCACACTTAAAAAAATTCCATAATCGCCCACAGCACCCACACATATCAAACACACGAATTACTATTGCAAATCGTATTGAACGTATCGACAGTTCATTTGATCAATCCCCAGTCGGCATCATCACGCAGTCACACATTATCGCTGAAAGCACGTTATAGAGCTTCTGTGACTCCCACTACATACATCCCTGCTTTGTGCCGAGGTAATACGTAATGCGTCGGTTTTGAGCTCGAGCGGCGTGCTGCGTGAAGCTTGTCGTATCCTCATTGCGCCCAGCAATACCCTCCTTTCATCCGCCCACTCCCCCGGTCACCCTTTCCGACATACGCAGCATCATATCTGTATCCTCCCGAGACCAGTGACACCGCGAAACCATCCAGCAAACGTCACAGACTCATTCATCAACAACGATTTTAAAAATAGGGCCAAGCAAATATCATGGGAGGGGGGGTTTGGTTACACGTACAACAAAATGTAGACATGTATAGCAATACTAACTCCGTTAAAACAACCCCAAATAATTAATGATCATCTATGTTTGCACAAAAGACAGATTTAAAAATGTTTAGAACTCTTCAATTAAAACTGCTTGTTCACATCAAAGTACAGTATGTTTCTGAATTTTTGCATTAAAACTCATAAATGAAATTTTCCAGTACGACATAATTTTTTAGCAGAGATATTTTTTTAAAGATACTGCTTTTGATCATTGCATCAGTCAGTACAGCATCAGTCGATTGTGGAACTGAATTGGAATTCAAAAGCGAGTTGAAGTGCGCAGGTGGTTCCAGGAGGACGCATCCCGCTCTCACCGTTGCGCGATCATCGGAATCGATTATTTGACAAGTCAAACGCGAAAAGGGCAGGAATCTAGAAATGAGTGGAATATTGTAGCCTCCTCTCTCTCTCTCTTGTCATTGGCCTATCCGTGACTCTCTCTGACTATCACTTTGTCGTTGAACCGTATGTGTGCGGGCTAAAGCGCTTGATCGAGCGCACGCTCCACCCAAGTCTAGACCATCAAGCGCAACGGTGTACTGCTGCTGCCACCTATTAGCTCGACCTCGAAGCTCGGGGCAGATGTGACGCATCTTCCATGGCTTTTTGTTAGGAGGCGGCCTTTCTAAAAATTTGACGGCTACGAATGAATAACTTACTCACTGGAACTGAAGGCGTGCTAATTTTCCATTGAGGCGTTGCCGCTATTCAAAAATTTATCATTTATCTGTATTGATAATTAAATAGTGGTCTTATGTAGTAGTAGTAAAAAACGTAGCACGCCAATCGCGGATGGCATCTGCGAAGGAAACGCCTTGCAAATAAATTTCTGAAATTTTAAGGGATATTATAACATGTTTTTAAAAAAAATGCCTATAGAAGTCTTTAAAATACAGTTAAACCATGAAAATATTGGTCTGGAAAAAAAACACTTTGCACTGTTACGTAAAATAGTTTTAAATAAAGACATTTTGATTTGCAGTGTGGCGATGATGGAAAGGATACAAGACAGTTAAACAAATTAATTAACTGGGGGCAATGACTTACAACGTTAACCAATTTAACAACGTTAGCCAATTTAAAATAAAATCGTTGACCTGAGCAAGCGATCGATCTTAATTTGATTGTCAAAAGCTCCCATTAACATTGTCCCACGAATATGTCATTTTGTTTGGGTCAAACGAGCGCACGCAAGGAAAGTTATCAAATGACCATGCTGGAAATTTTACAATTACAATATGTACCCACAAGCAGCCCAGGATGGGGCCAATGGCGGGGATCGAACGACCAGTTAAGGGCAAAGGTGTGGTTGCCCAATCTCACCAGACTCATTAAGAGGATTCCACTGTCGACACACTCTGGGGAAATAGGAGTTGAAGTACGAGTCACAACTACAACGCAGCTCCTGAACCATTTTAGTAGGAGCCTGTCTCACAATTTTTCCAATTTTAACATTACAATCCCCCTTTAGAATACGAGCCACAATTGTCAGAATTGCCAGAATATTGGTCGCTTTTCTACGATCCTCGAACGATGGAAATTTGAAACTTTCACAAGTATCTGACCAAAACAGAATGACATTTCCAAACGTGGAATGACCCCTTCAGTAGTGGGGGATATTTGTTTTTTCGTTGAATTCCATCATGTTTCAGACAAAAATAGGATTATCGTCACAATCTGAAATCAGTTGGCGACTCAGAATTCTTGTTTGCAGTGACGCATCAAAAACGCACACAAGTCGAATTTCACAGCAATAAATATTATATTGTTTCAAAATTGTTAACCCTCGACAATCCAGATTCACCGTCTGTCTCTCACAGTCTTTGTACGCCACTGTATAAAAGGAGCTAATCCCACTTATGTATAGTAAAAATGAAGACGCGGTGGAATTTCCTGACCGTGCGCACCATCAGCTAAGAAGTCAGTGAGGGAAGATGCTGAGGAAGCGTGAAGGAGGCTCACACACCCAGGCAAAGCAGACATGTGACGACGCCATAGGAGACAGAATAAACGACCTGTTAAGTGCATTAATTATAACGCTGACTTAATTAATTACACATACACTAACGTGGCCTCGGCGTGCCAAAAGCGGTTAGGCTGCCATTCACGCTGCAACCCAATGGGCATACGAGCTTGGTGGCGGCGACAGTGGCACTCCCTTGCGACAGAATTAATTAAAAAACTATTGTAATCCTTTTACGCATTCAAATAGATGGACAAATAAACTTGGTTAAAAAGTGAAATACAAACGTATCTAAAGGATGATCAGAAAAAGTGCCGATTACACGGCGCATACACAGCAAAAGATAAGTGTTTAGCGTGTCGAGCTGCCATTCCCGTGGTCGCGGGTTTGATTCCCGAACAAGACCTTCGGAATTTCGGACAAGAGAAATCCCTACACATGCTCAAACTTAGGCAAAGGAAAATGACCATGACACCTCCTGAAGGGGGAATTTATGGCGGAAACGATGGGTGGACCTCCTTAGGAAAAAGTATACACGGCAAAAGACAAATTACACGACATTTTCAAGAGCTAATTTTATCAAATCAGACCACCGAAATCTCCAGTTTCTAGGAGATTATATTTAAAGGGTTTAATCGGAATTTTTTTTTCAATTGAAGTTTGAAAATTGGAAGAGTTTTCGCCAGTTGTGCGTGCCAACTAGACACTAGGGTTGGGTGATATCAGTATTTGAACTATTTAGACTCGGTGTTGTATGCCATGTGTTGACTGAACAATTTTTATTTTTTTAATTCAACGACTCAGACATTGAAATTCAGCAATTCTATGATATTACATGACATTTAACGGAAATTAAAAAAATTACACGGAACTCTCCGGATTAACGTAATCCGGATCCGTGTAATTGTGTATTCGGTAGGTCCTACACATGACAGACAATGAGAACACGAAAGCCTTCATCCCGCTACAATCAACTCGCAACATGGAATATTGAACGTGTAATTAGTTGTTGTCAAAATTGTTGTTAATTAAGAACGCGTGATGCCATGTGAACGAGGTGACGACACACTAACAAATTGCTACTCGTCCTGCGCACACTTTTTATGTGCCCACCAATAAAAATATTAATTAAACATCAAAAGAAAATTTCGCGATTTGATGTCGACATCGGGGTTGCGCAATAGCGTGCTTTACGAATGACACACTAAAATAAATAGCTCCCTCACCTTCTCTGAATAAAAATGTTAGAGGAAATTATTGACAAAACAGCTTGTTTCTCGAAGCGAACAGCATAAACACGCAGCAGATAACAAATTGCAAATATTTAATATCTATTAAACACATGATCGGCTCTACACTGCAACATGAACTCAATTGAAATGCAACTGACTGGCTCGGCGGTCCCGGGTACGATTCCCGGCGCGGGCTCCCGATTATTCGATACCGGGGTACAGAAAATCTTATACTCCGTAATAAGACAGAAAGGCTCAACGAACTATTGAATATACAACGAACTATTGAATATACAACGAACTATTGAACTATTGAATAGTTTAATTATAAACGAAAAAAATTATAGTTTTGATAAAATAATGTTGCTGAGAAAAGTAATGATTGTGTTAAACAAAATAAACCTAGATTAACCAAGAATAAATTCTTGGTTAATTTCGATATTTCGTGAATCCATCCATTACGTCCACCTGGTTTTCAAAAGACGAGGCCATACTATGAGAGGAAGTATCGACAATTTCGAAACACTACAGTATTCATTGGCCCGACAAAGAGGCATGTGCTGAGCGCTACCTTTGTAATTCGCTACAAAAATAAATTACTTTAGTGTTTGGTTTACCTCTTTAACTGGTATCTAGCCAAATTAATACTAGAAACAATTTTTTCGAAACTGTCAACACTTTCACTCATCGTGTGGCCCGAGCATAAGACACCACTTTGCTGGGCACCATCGCTTTCTAATGTCAATGTCTCTGGTGTTGGGGCGAATCTATCATGTCATCGGTTGTCTCTAAACGAGTTTGCCGTGTGCTAACACAAACAAACGCTCATCTGGGCCACCACAGGCAAGCTACATTTAATCCTTGGAATCCAGCTTCTTGGAAGAAGGCCTACGCCATTTCACTCGAAGGCCGCATTTGCTGGATACCTACCTACTTACTGCATATTGGGATTATTACTATACTAGGCCGTTGAAACCTAGTCAAGCCTTCCCAGACAGATAGATGATCAACACATTTCGGAAACTAAAGAATTATAAATATCAAAAGTACGGTTATACTGTATTTTATTACGCAAATTTTCAAACTACGCCTCCGTCGAACTAGGTAGCTGACAAACCGACTTGTGGTGTGACGGTCTCTGGTTCAATGCCGTATTATTCTCGTGAAAACGTACCCCCCTTGAATAGTGCTAACAACACAGAGATTGTTGGAGCAAATTCTTCTTTCAGTTAGAAAAAAATAAGACTTTTAAAAAGAATTCCTGAATTTTGTAATTTAAAAAAAAAAAATATTTTTGACATGATGTAATTACTCAAATTAAAACAGACATCAAAGAAATATATATTCCTCGAAATATGAAGCTTTGCTTTCTTTCTAAGTTTTATTTCTTTACGACCTATTTTTTAAACTAAGTTTGCCTTCTTCGCAATAACGGAGCTAGATTAAACAATGTTATCTCTAAGTATATTACAATTACAATATATACCCACAAGCAGCCACGGATGGGGCCTATGGCGGGGATAATTATTTAGCGTGAAACACGACAGTTACAACTCGAATTTTGACGGAAATTTTTTTGACGTCGTCTGCCACACTGCATTTCGAAGCAGTCCTTCCACGGAGGGGCGCCGCTCGATTTGAACAGCCCAGCGAAAAAACAACACCCAATACATGTGGAAAACGCTGGTTCGGTATCATCGCTCCAAGCTCATTGTTCGTTACAAATAGCTTTAGGAGAAGGCGCGATCGGACGCCAGATACGCGCACATACACACGAAGTGAATCAATGAGACGTAGTGCGCATGCGCGCGAAACACACAACCGCCGCCACGCTCCTCATCAATATTTCATTGCTCGCTAGGTGGCAGGTTTGTCAACGTCACCGCGCCATTTCTTATCGACGGTCAGACACATTTATTTTTGTTGCCCATGCTGCTTGCTGCTGCTGCCGCTACGCTCGGTTCCACCACCACTGTTGCCAGGCGAGTAAAAAAAACCCATCCCCATTTTCTTCTCATCTCCGGAGGAAAAAAAAGTCCCCCTCCCCCACTCGCTTAATCAAGAATTTCAATATTAATGACGCCGGAAGCGCTAAACGACACCCCGAGTGAAATGAGTGGTGACGTAAACAACATGTAGACGAGGCTTCGAACAATGCAAAACTTGGTGGTAATAGTCGATTTGCAATACTAATTATTTACAGGGTGGCCACCAAAATACATGTACGCAATCTCGGTTTATTTCAAAGAGACGGCTACCGTTTCAGGTTCGATTCTATTAAAACCAATTTATGTTGACATTTGTAGTTCTGCGCACCACTACGTGGCAAATCGTATTGCCCACACGTAAATTGAAATTAATAATCGATACTCACTTGAAGTTGCTGTAATGCTGTGTCGAAATTGCACATGCACGCGCGCAATCCAATTTGCCAACCACCGTCTGCTGCCCTATTTGCAATATACTCATCTCGCACTTTTACTGTATCCTTCTGTCAACATGTTCATAGAACGTACGCGGGTCAATTATTTAACTACTTGAAAAATGGTTCAATGTTTGAGGTAATCTTGTAGTTTGACGTTCATGTACGAGCACAGGCACATTTTCAACTGGAAAAGAAAGCTAAAATTATATACAGTGTCATGACAAATCTTTTTACAAAAAAAGGCACATTTAATTTGAATCATCCGGTTCTTTTTTTAGTCCTTTTGGGCGCGTAGCATTTTCTTGTAATTAGTAAACAAATGTTATAAGACCAACGCGAACTATAATTGCTTTCAATGTAATTAGTGTTGCGAATGAACTATAGGGTTGTCGTGTGTTCCACCTTTGAACGTTAGTTCGGAGAAAA
>JAQGBY010000306.1:0-49691 GCA_034698785.1 Mycogona germanica | reverse complement strand
GTCTTTTTTCGTCCGGTGCTGTCCCGGAGACTAGTTCATTATGAATTCGTTATGAATTTATTATGAATATTTTATTTCATTTTTATATAATTGAACATCGGATCAAAATAAGTTTTACAAAAAGGAGCTTTTAAGTTGGAAAGTTATTACCAAATCTGCAGTGCTTTTAGGCAATCGAATAACCAGGTCCGATATGCTGCAATAGCTAGCGTGTTCAGACGATCGCGAAACTTTCGGAATTGTCCTCGAACCGCATCCAAGACTTGATACGACTAGACACCACGCACTACCGTTCTTCCCCCGTCATTCAAACAAGAGTTTTGTTCCATTAGATCAACTACGGCTAACGTCATGTTCACTTTAACATGTTGTTAATATTTGTTATGGAGAGAAGCAACACACACAAGACCTCGGTCGCTCTGTTTTTGTTGGTCTTTTTTCTTCTCCGCTCCTCGTCAAAGGATTTATCCATCCCCAACGACCGCTCACCCCCGGATCTGTATAGCCAGACCCGTGGCGCCGGAGTCCTGTCACTAGTCCCGGGTTCTCCTGCGTGGGCAGACATGGCTCGCAGCCGCACTGTATAAACAGGTGCAGCGTATATATACACGTGTTTACGTGCAAAGTCAGCTGGGGCAAATGCAACGTACAAATTGAGCCGCTCTCGCCCAATATCCTCGCGTTTACGCGAATCTGAAAGTCCGGGAATTTGCCTTACGCGAGATTACACGAGAAAACAATGCACGGAGTCCCGAAGACTCCGTTATATCCGACACCGAAAGAAGGAAAGAAGGCAGGCGGGTTTCACAAGAACGTATGGGATTGTTTTATTCGGATTTTCATCACAACTCCAACGAAAAAATAGAACGAAAAAGTGCAAAAGCACGAGCAGATTCGGATATACAGTATACCTAAATAATTCCGCTAAGCTATCAAGCTTTGTGTTTTTATTTAGAAAAAAATATAGTTCACATTATGAATACTTGAGTTGAGATAATATATTGCTGCAATTGGGTTTGGGAGAAAGCATTAAAGATTAATAAGCAAGTGGATAAAGGAATAAATGTAAATATCCTCACTGTAGTTGACCTGCTAAGATTTAATTCGAGGTTAGATAAGTAAGGTAGGTGAACATGAGATTTTGAAGTTATTTTAAGACCAAAGTATTTTACTTGATCACACAGCTCCAACTTCGTATCGGAATCCACAATATTACCAATTTTCAACTGTAGTTGACTTACTAAGATTTAATTTCGGCACCATTTTATTAATAATATGAATGCTGCGCGATACCATGGGCAGTCTACCGATGACCATCACTTTTTATTTGAACATATTTAAACACAATCCATTTGAGTAAAAAAAAATGTCCATATATTATTAAAGTTACATTGTCACTTCTTCCTAAGTTATCTATATTTTCGTTTGCGTGAGTGGATGTGTCGTCCGCAAAGGTTTGGACTTTCCCATATAGAAGAATATTTAACAAATCATTGACGTAGGGAGAATAAGAGAGAGTAAAGACCCAACTTGTTGAACCGCGTATCAAATTTCTATGCGGTTCAAATCTTACAAACACCAACTGGGGCAAGCAGTCAAAACTTTAGAGGCGTGTGAAGTATATGGACTATACGCGAATAAACTCGTACACTGTAATCCGATTCTGCATTTGAAATCCATCTTTCACTAAATCCCAATGTTGTCACGTTCAAAAATGCCCACCAGGAAGGATAACCAAACAGAAGTATTGATTTTTTACAGTAGTGTTGGAACCACTTCTATTGATCTACAGCCGACGGTGGGGTGTAAAACAATAAGCACTTTAGTCAGTCAATATCCAGTTCATTTCCATCACCACGTCATTCATTGTTTAAAAATCTAAACACACACAGTCGTCTAAATGCTACATTTATTACTCCGTTGGTCCTAATCTATCTATTAGTATTAATAATAACCATGCGTATGACTTTAGGAAAAAATAAACAATAACCATTCAAAAGAGTAGACAAAACCAAATTCTAGTAATAACAAAGAAATAAAATGATTGATGAACTGCAATCGAGAGTCGGCAACAAGATAATCAATAAACAAGGTTTACTTTGATGTTCAGGAAATAAAGAAATAGCAGATTTGCGAAACAAAAAGACTTGAATGACGATTTCGTTGCCAACTCTCGATTGCAGTACATCAATCATTTTATTTTTTGTTAATAACCATTCAGTCTATTTAAGAAATGAGGTGATTCAGTAAAATAACTTATCACAAATGGAATGTTTGGCAACTCATATTTTTGATATCCTTAAGTCTCCTGAAACGTGACGTTCTTCGGAACGTCTCGTTCATAATTTGACACGATGGCCCAACTAAATTCCACCAGACACATTTCAAACAGATTTTTACATCAAACGCTGCAGGTCCGAAAAAAGAATCTAAATTCCGAATTCCAGATTATCTGTACTGGTCTGTTATTCGTTTGACTGCAGTAACCTAAAAGAACGGGATCGGTATAACTGAATTTCCCAGTTTTATGTATGCAGCAGCGCGTTTGTGCGGTTTGGGCATTGGCACCTGTTGGTGGAGTTAGACAGGTGATTGGTTTAGCGGGCTCGCTCTTTCTTCTCTCTTCTTTCTTCCTCCCACTTCTCATTCGCTTCGAGACAGAGACGCGAGTCTATGCAGTTAACGTTGAAGGGGACATGGGGAAAAAATACGGGTTGATCCGAGACGGGCGTCTCCCGTAATTCGGTTTGGTTTTGAAGTCGGGCACGGGCATCGGGCACACCGTGGCTCAGCTTTTCGGGGGTGGGTTGAGTGAGCTGAGACGCGGGGGTTGGGGAAAACGGGGTCCGCCACTCGGGGAAAACGGTTTGGAATGCATTAAATCGTCACTGCCGCCGACAAATGCAGAGACCCCCCGACGTTGGCGTGTGGGTGCGTGTCTTTCGATCGGTGTGAGGATCCATGTGAGACGTCAATTGACTCCCCTCTTCGCCGACTCTGCATTCCAACTACGAAAGTGTCTGCTCGTCGTGAGAGGATGCTCTGCTTAAATTCAAGTATTTCCCTGATCTGCATTTTGCTTTGGGTTCAGTTGTAGATACTTTAAATATTTATTTGCATGTGCGGTATACGATTCCTTCTCGATCGATATTTCTTAAATAATACACCGGTTATATTATTAAATATCTAATTTGATTCAATCGCCCTCAAACTGTGCTGTACAGTGAAAGAATGAAGGCAAATGAAATATTAAATTTGCTGCCCCGGTCAGAAATGAGAACGAGCAACCTTTCGTTGCATTATTGTTGCGCAGTAATTTTTGAACATTTTGAATTGCAAAACAATCATAAGATACTGTCGCAAAAAATCAAAATAATCATATTGAGCTCCGGTTGTTAGAAATTTAGCGATTGTTATTAAGACATTAAACGACGGCATCTTTTGAAAAAATATGTTGCCATGTTGCCAGAACAGAATTCATAATTTCCGATTTGTTTTATGCAATATTTTAACGACATGTACTAATTTTAGATTAGATGGAGAAGTGATCAATCAAAACTATCCTTCATATTTCTAAAATTAACATTTCCATTTGGGGCAGGCGCTCTGAATTCATTACGTCAGATCCGGTTTATTGTAAGCAACTAATATTTTTTTTCGATCTTTTGCCATAATTACGACTTATCGAATCACAATCGCTAGAGATGGACTTGCGATGCGACTGTAGTTGGTTGTCGTTTATTTGATCCCGAAGTACTGGTAAAAAATATGACTTACACATTTTGACGAAGAACCGAGAAAGGTACAATTTAATTAAATAATAAATTTGACTTACGTTTAAAATGGGATGAATTTAAGATCGTGTGTGGAAATGTTATTGGATGATTAATAACAACTATGTTTCGAAGAATTCTTTTTTCATAATGCACCCGCAAGCAGCCCCCAAAAAGGGGAGGAAGAGCTATGCCGGGAGAAAAATTCTAAAAAACAAATATGGTACGAATACACTCTGTAGAAAGGGTGGAGGGGAAACAACTTAACTTGACCAGTCTAGGCCCACGCCAGTGCGACAGTCGCCTTTTGCACTTCCAAAATGTCAGCAGAAGGAGGATGGATGCTGGCCCAATCCGACGGACACGCCACCAGCATGCCATGCAATAGTGATGGACACTCCGACAGCGCGGTCGCTCGCGTTTCCACGGCAACGGCCTCCCCATGCCGAGCGACAGTCGGAGATCACGTATCTGGCAAACCTCCCCCTCCCCCTCACTCCACCCCACTGCATCAAGCCCAGACACACATACCCTCACGACTATAACGATTTCC
This sequence comes from Mycogona germanica, assembly GCA_034698785.1. NCBI lineage: Eukaryota > Metazoa > Arthropoda > Diplopoda > Chordeumatida > Chordeumatidae > Mycogona > Mycogona germanica. The sequence goes on along the minus strand of JAQGBY010000306.1, from coordinate 45,365 downwards.
CGGTAATGCGACTGGTTGCGTGTGACACGGCTCTGGCTTCTATTAAATTGTTTAAATGTAATCCATTTCATGGAAAAGCTTTCCAGGAATAATCAAATCGCGCAGAAACACAAAGTTTGAAATATGGAAACATTTAGTTTCGTTCAAGTGTACATGGGCACGCATCTTTTATGCTGTTCCGCCACATCTCATTCTCTCATCCCTTTATAGACTTCTTGCTGGAACTGAAGCTGGTCCTGGATGTGACCTATTGTACTATGTTTCTAGCAAGTAATCTAAAAATGTTACCGTTTACTATGGGATCTCGTGAATTGTTTCCAGTTTTAACAAGCAGGTTAGCACACAGAATAAATTAAAATTACAATGTAATAATCAACGGTGCATCCCAACCGGACTCGTTAAAAATGAAATGTTAATACAACATCAATTGCACATTACCGGTTACATTACTACAACCTAACCTCAATTTTTTTTTATGAAATGGCGATACGACGATGGCGATTTTTACCAGAGCTGGCCTCAGTACTTCAGCGTCATCTGAGCCCAGATCTCCAAAAGATCCATGTGTAGGGGGAGCATGTACATGCACATGTAGTTGTTTGTATACACGTAGGATGTGCGTATGGTGGTGTCCATCGGGTGGATGTACTTTTCTCCCGAGCGAAAACAAGAGGCGAACACGAGCTAAAATATATTCTTGCGAGCGCGCATGCATGTATGCATGAGATATAGTTTATTGACGGAAACGCATATAACGAACGAGAAAATATCCCCATGTACTAGACTGGTAAAGTGTTTAGGCTTGGCTATAGGCCAGAGGTCCATCATGTGAGCCTAATCATGAGTAACAGAAGATTTTTTTTTCTACTTGCTTCTTCCAATATGTGTGTGTCTGGGTGTGCGCGCGTAAAAATATATCGAAGACAAAAGTTTCGAGCAGCGCTCTCTGCGTTAAAGACGATAAAGTCTTCCTGCGACAAGATATTGGCTTTGTTGATGTCGTAGTTGAGAGAGAAGCGTATGCGTAACGTTCTCGAATGTATGTGCGTACTAGTACAATATGATCAAAACAGACATGTGGTTTACGAGATTAGCTAGTCAATTTTTAATGAGTGTACACTGTGCGCTTTGCTGATTATTACTTCATTATTAGGAATTAAGGCATGTACTAAATTGATATAGGTCAAATTAATTTGCAATTTTCAAATAAAGAAAAATATTACATTGTATTTCATAAACAGGGTGTGTTCGCAATGAATTCGCTGGATATTTAGCAGACGGAAAAGTTGGAAACTTCAGAAAAGCTATCGGTGTGGAGGTGCTTTTGGCAGAATTAAAATATTCACATGCTTTAGTTGGGTAACTAGAATAAATCAAATAATAAATTGAATTGTGTAATAAAGAATGTAACAATTTTAATGATGAGATGTGAATCTAAAACACAATAAACAAATTGTATTCGAAAACATTGTATGCACATGTCGATGATTAAACGCTTTGCTCATAACGTAACGACATTTTCCAAAAGAAGGCAATGAATTTAAGAAAACAGTTATTGTTTGGTTCAAACCAATCGCTTAATTTTCTCGCGATCCACTCAGCTCTGTCAGACAAATGTTTTTTAGAGCCAGTTGTTTTGCTGTCCAGCATCATTGAGTTTACTTGTGACGACTTATCGTTGTCTGCGTCATCGCCCCACCAACAGAATACGATACGTGTAGATGGTGTATAGAAGAAATACATGGGAGCGGCACCTATAAGCCTCGACAAGTATTTCTAGGCTGCGTCTAATACAGTCTTCCAGACATGTCTATATAGAATTCGGCACCATTCTATGTCTATATAGGTTGTACGTGTGTCTGTGTGTGTGTGCACGACTGGCTTGTGTAGGGAAGCCGCGCTCATGCACTACGAACACACGCGTGGATGAAAGGTAATGGGGCCAATGATCGAGGTGATGAACACGGTAAATCACCGAAGCATCCGAATTGGTATAATGGGTGTGAAAACATTGTCAAAAAAGGAGTTCAGGCAGCACAACGATTCAACGAGCTTGTTACGTCATAGGATACCTATCCCACATGGCTGACAAATAAAAATGCACTAGGTCGACTGCCATAAAAAACAGAGACCGATGATGAACTACATACAATAATGCCTCAATAATGACTCAGGTGTTTGGAACAATAGTGAATTAAAATTGAAGCATTATCGCTTAGATTTTTCTAACAATTCAATTTTAAATTTATAGAATGCTGATAAGGCATTTTAATTTTAACTTCAAACGTCATTCATTCCTAGACGACATTTAAAATGAAAGGTATTCAATACATCAATGGAAGAAGTCTTTAAATATATGACTTATCTAAAAATAGCAACCTTGCATTTTAAAATTTACAATTTTTTGGCAGTACAGATGGTTTTATAAAAATACATATTTAATGAGCCGCAGATTGAAATAACTTTCACATAGCTACGAGTACTTGACGATTCAAAATATATGAACTTCAGTGATCTTTATAAATTTGAAAGTTAAAGTTGTTTAAAGTTTTGCAAGTTAGGATAAAAAATAACTGACAAAGGTGATTTTCCTAATCTTATTTATATTTTTCACCATCTTCATTGCTCAGTACCTCGGGATCGAAATTTTCGAGAACCCGCGCCGGGAATCGAACCCGGGACCGTATCGTTCAGTAGATTATTATATCGTACGCCATTTTAAAAATAATTTCATACAATCAGTTTTCCTCGCGCCACTAGCTTTTTTCAAAAATCATCAACATATACCTCCACAATTTCAAGAGGAAACAATTCTAAAACGGGACTTGGTCGAACGCCATACTTTAATCCAATTTCATTTTCTTTCGGCTTCTATGAAATTTAATTTGCTGGTTAAATTCGTTATTGCGTAACGGGATTCCAGGCTTGTGGAAGCGGGGAAGCTGTAGCGTATCGAAAATGCGACAGGTGGGAACGCGGAGCGATGTGTGTGTGTGGTTATGGAGGTGCGAAAGAATGACAAGATGGGCGCAGGTAATTGGGATGCGCTTGAGTTGCATTGCCCGCTCCAGGAGTGAGACCTTGATTCAGAAATGAGATGGAGATGGAACGACTACACAACAAACAGCAGCACCACTATACATTCCAGTGTATGCCTCGCCAAAAGGAGCGGTCCAACGATGAAGCATGTGCTGGCTATTCCCTAGAGAAAGTACAATATCCCGCCATATCTTCTAACCTGCTGGTCCACTCAGATACCCGTATGTTATATTTTATTTTTGTAAAACAAATATGTTCTGTTCACTACACATGAACTGCGTAACCAATCTGTAACCAATGATGATTTGTCAATTTTATTGTACATCTGGAGCAAAGCTACATTAACGCTGAAGACAGTCCAAAATTTAAAAACACAATCGAAAAATATAAATTCACGGCAATACAACGAAAGGAGTAGTCTTAATGACCAACAATGCCATGCGTCAATAATAGTCATTGATTTTTATGTTCGCATTCCGACCGCCCATAATTAATTAATATCGTCAGCCGAATAGTTGAATCATCGATTTAAAGTATCTAAACTACGTATAGTCAAAAATTAATAACTCAGTGGAATACAGTTTCCCATTTTATAGAGACAGAACAATTTCCCCGAAGATAAACCAATTCAATTAATGAACGATCATCATTTTAGCTTACCACAAAATAACTACCAGCATTCCAGTAACTATACACACGTGATAAATTTGAATAAATTGGTCGTTATAGGGATGCACTGGCCAAACCAATCGATAATGGTGGGGAGTATTTAATCTTTTTTCTGGCACCACAATACACACAGATGCGAATCGACGGGTAGGCAGTATATATATATATACTAGTATAACAGTAGTGCAGAGAGAGAGAGAGAGAGAGTATACCTCAAATGATTAATTGTCATATACGACGTAATGAATTCGCCGGCAAATGGTCACGCACCACGTCACTCCCCCCTCCACCACCATCACCATCCTCCCGCCATACAAAGCTAGCTACCCTCAATTAATATTAGGAAAAAAATCATCCTTTCGCCATTATTTTATCAATACGGGCCTAAAGACTGGCCCATGTACATGTATAGAGCGGGAGGTTTTAGACGAAAGGTGTTGCGTTCGCTTTTTTTCTCGACGTGCTGCAATCGGCCCCGCGCACATGCGTGTCACGGACTTGTTTGCCGACCGCGCAAATAAAAAATTAGCACAAATCACGAGATTGAAAATCAACACAACCGGCATTACCATATATATATATATATATATGGACGAGAGAGTCCGAACTCGGCGGTGCTACAACGGCGGACCAACCCGCGAGACACATGCAAGTCACCACCATCGTTGGATGGTCAACCAGCTGCTGCGATGGACGACGTGTTTCCACGTAATCGGGATTTCGCGTATTCGGTGGTGCTGGTGGTGCTGGTAGGGGGGAGGACGATATAATGACGAACGGGGCACTCTAGAAGACATTAGATGCAGGGCACCATTACGCCATCATCGTGTGTCGGCGCGCTCTCTGTGAGCATGAATTCGCCCGCGCGCGCCAAATAAAAAAAGGGAGCATCGAACAATATCCCTCTGAGACCCCCAAAACAAACTCGAGACGAACATGATCTATGACATTACATTAAAAATGTTATGATTTTTTCTAAAGAAATAAACTGGTTAAATTTGACGAGAACCTTCGTTTTCAGTAATATATATTTTTTTAAAATTTCAAATAGTTAATGATCGATCGGTTGACATTCAGTAATCAGTTTATTTATGTGAAAGTTCATATTTACTTAGTCAAAGAATGACAAACCCATGAAATACGCTACAAAGTTCTTGAAGATCATGTCCCTTCAAAGTTTATGTTAACAAGTGTTTGAACGAACTTTCGATTTCTACTTTCGGTATGTGACAACATTGCTCTAAGATAACCTTTGATGACTGTTTCCGATATTTAAACAACTATTTAGTTTAAGAACAGTATTATATTCAAATCTAAATTTGTTTAGAAGATAATGGTTCCCGAGCAAAGGGCAATCAATAACATTTTTTTTCAATTTGGCAATGACAAAACAAATTGTTAGCGCTCATGTAGCTGATTCACTGATTCAGATTTTTGTTCACCTGGAGCACCTAGGCCCCCAGGAGGATCGAGGGAACCTGTTCGCTGGTAGGATTGGAGGGGGTTGGATGCGCACACGCATCCATTATACGCGGAATATAGATATAAGTTATGGAACTATGGCAATAAATGAGGTAGTTAAAATTTTCATCAGCAACGAGAGCTCCTATCCACTGGCAAACTCTCTGTGTGTGTATGGGAAGTTCCGAGTTCGCGCATCTTAATGCATCTCGATGCCGCACTCCATTAGGACCGATAACATCCGGCCGACGAATTTGGCTCCATTAGTGTTTCCGGTTAATAATGATTTAAAGTGAAATCCCTGTCGCGCACGACAAAGTTGCAGTTGTTCGCTCTATTTGTCAGGCAAAAGGGAGATTGAGAGTAAGAGTAAGTGGGGAAAAAACCTGACAGAAACCTGCTAAGACCCGAATACCTAAACGTCACACTTTCACTTATTTTTATCGAAGTGTAAGCATATTTCCCAAAATGCGAAAATCAAAAACAAAACACAGCGGTTTTACGTAGTCTGAGCCCAAAGTTGTCGTTTCAAAAACGTCCATCAAACGATGGACGCAATATCCCGTTCATTAGGGTAAATTATCTTAATCTCAACAGGGCTGCGTCGAACTTTCAAAAAAACAATTGTGTTCACTCTGAAATGTGCTGAAAGACCGCAGCTTCCAGCAATCTCAAAGTAAAACTTCACCCACTGAATTAGCTTAAACTGCAGTGTGAGCCCACATCGTCTTTCGCGTGAGAAACGAGCAAGCAGCAGGACTAATATTTTGTGTTTTCAATATGGGGAGCTCAGAGATGTCTAGTTCAACGTGGACTCAGTGGGTATGAGGAGGATCTAGAAAAAAGGAGGGGCGAATGAAAGGCACGTGTCATCGGAGGAGCAATGGAGCGGGGAGTGGTGACGATGCGCCACCACTAAATTGGGGAGGAGAGCAGGGCCGAAAGAGAGATGAGCAAGATTTATGAGATAACGCATTACCATTGAGTGTGTGGATGGGAAATTGATCTGACCTCTTTTTGCTTCTTCTTCATTTTTTGTTTGCTAAAATTATTTGTATGCGCTTCTCCCCGCTCTCCTCTCCGTCCACAATAAAGTGCCTTTGTATACGTGTTTCCGACAAGAAATTAGCGAACGAGGAGACTGTATCTATCAACCTTACTCTGACACACTGTCAAACAGTTGTGCTTGAAAAAGTTCCTCATGAAAGTGGATTTTTGTTTAGTACGTAGGAAAAACTTCATCTTGATCCAATTTAAAAAGTCGGCAGTCAACTAAAGTTTATGTCGAAGATCAGTTAAGTAATCAAGCTAGCTTCTTTCCTAAGAATAATACAGTTAATTACAGATTGTACATTTTTAGTGACGATTGAGGGAAACTAATCAATTTATTTTTTCGATTAATCTTCTGTTAGTAACCGACATGCGCGAATAACGCACACAAGTAGTTTAACATAAGACTACGATCATTTAGATATGGTATGTACATTAGAAATTTGACCCATTCATTGTCTCACAGCATACATAAAATACGGTATATTTAATACAATATTTAATACTGTATTGTCAATGTAGATTTTCACCAAGCAGACTTGCACATGCAAAATATAAATCAAGAAATAATTTACTGTGTATGTGTACCCTAGAAGGTCTTGATAGTTTCATTTCTCGGAGAATAGGTTGTTAATTTTTTCTTACCTGAAATGAGAAAAATAAATCAATTAGAAATGAAATACATGGGCAAGACATAAGATCATATCAAAACGATTGAACCAAAAATGTCATCAAAGATTCCGAAGATTTTTGCAACAGGAGTTTCTCAACAGGAGTTTCTGTACCCCTCTCAGTTTACAATTGTATCTTTCTTTACATGAACTGATAATTTTAACCTGGTCAGTTTTGTTGTTTGGAAAACGTCTAATCACAATAAGAATGTCGACGCATTTTAAAAATTGAACTTTTATCTATAATTTTGCGGGGAAAAAACATAGGAACGAGCCCAGGTGGTGCACGGTTTAGAGAACCAGATTTGAAAGACCAAAATGTGGGTCCAGGACACTCTGAGATTAAACGACGACGGCCGAGTTGGCAAGACTCGGAAATACACAAAGCAAAATAAAAACGAAATTTTGCAAAAACACACGGAATTCACCAACGACTTTCTCCATCTCCCGATAATAATAATAGAAGATATAAATATTTTAGTTACCAAATTCTGGCTCGCTTGGTAACTAATAAGTTCAGACGACATTTATCATCTTATATATTTGTTTTCTGCGGTACATAGCTAGATTTTAAGGCGCTGCCTGTAATCTATTATGGTATATTATTTTATGGTTATATTATGATATATATTATTACTATCTAGACTGATAAGACAGTGGTCAACGTCACAAGTTTAAGGAAGCTTTATATATCGTTTGTAATGCTAGTTTTGCTAATTCTGAGAAAGTTATCCGTGGATTCCGCGACCACATTTTGCCCAAGATGGGATCCGGTGTAACTTGGCATTCCCAACTTGCTCCCAAATGTCAACCAATGACAACGCCAACCGCCACTGAATATATATGCACAGGTTTCCATGGCAACCAGCGTGGCTGCCATTCAAGTGAGGAGAAAGTTCTGAATTCTTAACTGAAAAGGGATTAGGATAATGCAAGTGTCTCCGCGCTGAACGTGATCTTTATACGATGTCCTGAGGGAAACGGTTTTGGCACGCGCACGCGCCATCTAATGCACGAGGCGCGCGTGCGCCGTTTCACGTGAGAAGTACGGGGAGGAAGCGCGGTTTCAAGTCAGCGGGGATAGACAACACAAGAAAACTAACTTTATTGTCTTTTCTTACCTCTCCAGCCTCCCACAAGAACAAAATAAGCGAAATAAGATTTAGAGAATAATAAATTTTAAACATAAACACGAAAACAAATAATGAAAATATTTTCAATTCAATAGTTAACCGGAGTAAATGGACATTTATAATAGATGGTCGGTGGTCTAGAGAATCGCCGTTCTAATTCCAGGAAATACTAAACTCAAAAGTTTCAAATAGCTTTTTTATATAAACCAATAGCTTGCATTAATACTTTGTAGTACGCCTCCATTCCGGTGTTGGCCAGGATTTGAACACATTTGTAACTTTACACTGAACAAATTTCATTATAATAAATTAAATTTACGGTTATCGTAACTGCAAAGTCCTCCAAATGTGTGTTCCTAGGCAATACTCGACAAAAATAAACACGTCCATATACTCGACGTGTTTATTTTGATCAGGGCATATTATGCGAGTTTGCGCTAAAACGTAAATCTACTAACATAATCACAAAATAAACAAAGACATATTTATTATCGATCTTGTGTCTGCTTGTTCAGAAGATTCCATTACGGAATGCTTTAGTATCAAGCCTATTATCGATTCGCAACATCGATGTCGCGATATAAATTGGCAAATCGAAGATGACAATCTGCGAGAAAATAGGTAGGTAGGTTAACCATTTAACCAGTCAATTGATTTTCAAGACCCCACATACTGCCGTACAATTAATTTTTTTTAAATTGATACCCCATAACGTAAACAGTTACAAAACATACGTAACAAAACGTATTTTTTTAAAAATTATTTTTAAAATATCACACTGACTTGCCGACAAAAAATGCGTATTTCCAAACCGTCAACCGACGAACTTGTCGGTTAAAGGGCTACCCATCAAATTAATTAAGATGCCATTTCGACTCAACCCGATTTCGAATCAATAAAATACTAGGTTAGCTCAGAGAGATAGTAGAGCTGTGATTGGCTGTGACGTAGTGTGGTTTCCTTGCATCACAAACCCAGTCGTCATGCCTTATATGAGAAGAGATAAGAGGGAACCGTGTGACGTCACACTTAGTGTCACCGACGCTAGATGGCGCGGCGGTCACGTCCCCATCCCCAAACAGTCGTCTGAGCGAACCTATTATTTAATAAACCTTGGACTCAACCTATATATATATATAAATGTCGTCCAATTTCAAGAGAACGATAGGCCATCATCTATAAACCGATCATTTACTGTATCTAAACGAGAATGAGTGTCATTTTGAAATTAGCGCTCTCCAGAGCTTCACGAAATAGCCCTTCGCAACCGACTAGATGCGCATCAAATCGCGCGTAAAACACAATCTCAAAAATACTCCGCCATCATTAATATTTCAAAAAGACGGATCCCCGCCGCGCGCAAACGATCCAAATCGATAATATTTGCCTGCGCTAAAAAGAAGTTAGAAAAAAAAAGAAAGAATGCCCGTTCACGGAACACGATGGAATTGGAGTGAGAGATAGATAGAGAGAGAGAGAATGAGCGGCAGACAGAGGCGAGAGTGAGAGCGAAGAAAAGCTGACACGGCTTCGGCCGAAGGCGTTTGCTGAGAATGTCCCCGGCGTGCGTTTAGCGAGATTAGCGAAAAAGCGACGACGACAAAAGAAATCCTCGCGGCAAGAACCAAAGCCACCAAACGGGGTACACACACACACATACACTGCTCGAGCGAGTAAATTAAGCGCGGGCAAAAACAATATTTAATCGATGCCGCCATTCCGAGCACGATTTGATTTTTAATGTGGGATGGGGGCGGCCTCCTCCGCGCCCACGAACCTCGGGATAACTCCTCCGGTTCCTCCTCTCACCAACACAGACACGGGTGGGCGGACGGGTGGACGGGATGGCGGAGTCCCTCGCCCACCGTGGGGGATCATTAAGCCGATAACCACTTAAGACTTTGACGCGGGCGCGCGATATAGGCGATCGATGTTACATTGGGGTGTCCAGGATCGTAGCGTACTGCATCAAAATGAATCGCGACACTCGTACAATTCCCGGATCATAGATCAGATTTGAATCTGAATTTGAAATTTTGAATTTGAATGGATGCGGACGAATCATATTATAACGGGAACCACGTTAAGGACACCAGTAGCCCAAGAAAGTGTTTAGTAACATTCGGGTCCTTAACTGGTCGTTCGACCCCCGCCATAGGTAATTGTAATTTGAATTGTCTCTGAGGAATTAACCAAAGATTAGCATGATTTCTTAAATGTCAGAAACTGCAATTTGCAGTATTTGATAGTAACTAATATATCATAAGATTCCTTGAAACTGCAATATTGCAGTATTTGATAGTAACTAATATATGAAAGTTTTGTTTCCCGAACTCGGTGTTTTTTTAAAAATCATAAGATTCCTTGTGAGAATTTTAATTCGAATTCGAATATTCGAATATTATTATTATTTTTTTTTAATTCACTAAAGTGACGGGTCACAACAAGAAGATTCTGTACCCTTTCTCAGTGCTTAGGCACTATGAGAGAGTCACATTTTCACCAGTACCCCGAGCCAAAGCCCGCGCCGGGAATCGAACCCGGGACCCCCGAACCGCAGTCCGTCAAAATTTTAATTAAATAAATCAAAATTTTAAATTATAATTTTATTTTATTCACAGGGCAGTGTATTCAAAGTCCTACTTGCTATTGGTGAATTGGGATCATTTTTAAATCATTTTTAATAGAAAACACACACGCATTCAACTATTTTGCAAAAATAGCTCTTCTTTGTTTTTCTTCGAACGTCTACAAATTTTTTAGAAGCAATGACAGGAGTGTAAAATACCTTGTTCGCACCAGGGCTATTCCACTCACACAAATAAAAAACATCTTACAATATAATTAATTATACAGGACAATCACAGCTCGATAACGTGATCTACGACGTATGTAAATTCCAACCGTTCTAAAAAAAGCTCCCCAGATGCTGTACCGCAATGCACAGCATTCACTATACATGGTAAAGCGTTTTTGTCTGCAATATCGTTCTCAAAACTGTCTGCGGCAGTTATAGTTGCAGCAACTGGAAATTACGAGCGACACACTCATGAACCGTAGACATGAAATTTCTGTAATGCCCTTTTTATCAGATTTGTTTTTTTAAAACTGCAATAATTGTTAGGCGTGAATTTTTCTTACTTGTCCCTCGTCGGAGAAGGATGGCTCGGTTCCAACGGATTCGCATGCTGAAGCGACCGTGGTTCCGCGTAAGGGCAACGATATGGCAAGTGCGTGGTTCTAAGGAAGGGGGGGAGAAGCGTACACACGCGACTGCCGTAAACTTTTATGCGAACCATTCGAATTTATGAGCGAGACACGGAAGCATTGGGTATCCACTGTAATAGCGTTGACGCGGATTTCGGACATGTATCGGGGAACACTTTTTCCCCGGCAATCTAGCGCCGAACGCGTTTACAAAACGGAATTTGCGACTGAAACGGAACTCGACTAACGGGGGTCATATTTGCGTGTGGTTTAACTACGGAAGATCAGGCTTGATAATTTCTGATGTTGACGAAAGATGTCGCCCGAAAACTGGAAATGGGTGTGTATTTCAAACAACAAGTTATCTTATCATTTGGCCCAACGTTAGTCCAGACCATTAATTTTGGTCAACATAATTTATTAATTAATTTAACTTCATTTTTTACACTTTTATTATTCGTTTGTTTTTTGTGTTCAATGCATTGATGAATCTGTAAAAAATTGCTATTCGGGTGCATCGTTTTTAGAAGTTATTTCAGACTAAAACATATTTTTTTTAATTCACTGAAGTAACGGGTCACAACAGGAATATTCTGTACCCCTCTCAGTACTTAGGCACTATGTGAGAGGCACATTTTCACCCGTACCCCGGGATCGAATAATCGAGAGCCCGCGCCGGGAATCGAACCCGGGACCGCCGAAGCACAGTCCGCCGCTTAACCAACTGCGCTACGACGAGTCGTATTTAATACAAGCATAAAATTATATGGAATATTTAATATCTAACTTACACTGAATCCTTTAGCTGAAGACGTTAATTACCGAAGAAACTTTAATTAGTTGTCTTCTAATATTGGAAGCATTCTAGTTTTAGAGATACCGTCTTTATCTTAGCTAGAGGGCTGTCCCCTTGCAACAACCTTGCGCTGTCATTTAATAACGAGACTTTAAGCAAAACACGAGCAATTTAGAAAAATAGGGAAAATGTGTACATGACCTGATAAAAGTATTTCGTTGTAAGGCCTCACGGCCCTATCAAGTATCAATAGAGCGGGGTTCTATTTCGGAATCTATTAGATAAAGCGCACATCTGTGTTAAGGTGAATCTTGGCAGCTGCTACATAAGCGCCGCAGCTGACAATGATGAAATTCTCGTTTCATTATCGTTCGATGGTTGCGCGACCGTCGGATTCATCTTAAAGACGAACAATGGAGGAGAGAGACGCTCCAGACAGATAAACCGATGGGTCGCATGCACACAGAATTCTGTATCAGCGTTTTCGTTCGAATGTGATCGGAATATATAATTCATGACTGTTATTAGTTTCCCAAAATTAATATTTTATCTGACGAATCTGTGCAAAGCTCTGGCGATAAAGAAAAAGCACTTATTCGAATAGTGTTTGGTATATATATACATGTAGCATGTACACACTGTGTGTGAGCGGAAACGCATATGACGCAAAAGCAATTAAATTCGAGGATATATTATTTAGGAACACCCCCGACTCGTGTAATTGGCAAAAAAGGTGCATGGGGATATCATGGGGGATAGAATCGTCGTATGAATGTTATTTCAGGAAACAATAATCTTCTATCTGACTTAATGCGAACCAGATTGAAAAACTAATTATAAATTTCGCAAATCGACGCAATAATCAACACTCTACATTCGTACAAAATCCAAAATGTAGTAAAGAAATAGTCATTAGAAAATAACTGAATATTTAATAAAGAATTAAATAGTTATTTAAACTATTATGTCATCGTTTGTTAATGAATTAAATAGTTATTTAAACTATTTTGTCATCGTTTGATGTACGTTAATTGTTTTAAAGATAAAGTGTAGTCCATCAGTATTTGAGGTTACCCTACTTATTTTGAATAAAATTTGGAGTTGTGTCCGGGGGGACAACGCCGGACGAGAAAAGACGAACAAGAGTTGGCGATAACTCTTCTTACAATAAATAATTGAAAATCAATATTTTAAAAAATGAATTAGAAAAACGTGGGAACTGACGATGCAACTAGAACGATCACGATTCACATCCAACAAATTTACCACATCCTCTTTTATACTTAATTAGGCAATAATGACAACCGGCTTTATGTATTCACGCAAAATACAGACATAAAGACAATAGAAAAAATCGGTTTCTGTCTTAATTAAAAAAGAAAAATACCGTTTTACTCTTTCGGTAAAAAACAAGCTGAAGAAAAATACCGTTTTACTCTTTCGGTAAAAAAAAAGCTGAAGGAAAATAAGATTTTCGTATTCATAGAAACTCCTGAAAAAAATACAGGTACACACACCGTACATGTACAAATGCAAAAAAAAGTTCTTATGGTTAATTACACAGTAAATGAACTTTAACTGTTTGCGTGCTACTATTCCTCAATCTCCTCAGACGCCTTCTGTAATTCGAAACGAAATAGCAAATCGCCAGAGACACACCCAAAGTAACGAAGACACCTTTTTTTTAGACCGGTTTCTTCCATCTATATCTATCCATCATGGATTTTTTTTATTTTTCTCAACTTTCCTATTCCCTACAGCCTCAGTCGCCTCATCATCAATCAGATTTGGGAGGATGAAAAGTAGCGAAGCCATTTTTTTTGCCCCCGTCAGATTGGAAAGGAATCGACGACCGCTGCTTCGTCAAATGTTCAACTTCATAGCAAATCGCACAACAAAGGTCCCACCGCGGTCAGAGCATCTTTTCGCCCTGGTGGCGATGCAAATGTAAGTTTTCTATAGCATTCGTGAGCAAGAAGGGCCAAGCTATAATTATGTTTCGGGGGCATCCCACGAGACTGGAGTATGTTCTGTCCAACAAACACCATTAGTATGCCGTGGTCCACTGGCCGAGCTTTTCAGCATATCCTCTTAAGACAATGAAACACTTTCATCGAACTATTTTTTTAAAACCACTTAACTCAATATTTGAGAAATTAATACATTCCATATTGACATATTGCAAGATTCGATAAAAGAAAAACAATTATTTGTTGTTTCCATATTATTTCCATGACCAAAAGCGCACTGATAAGACACAACACATGGTCACATTAGGATATCTACGCAAAAAGTATTAGTTACACGAGCAGCATTTACATGTTGTTAGTAGTAGTGTTCTGCAATCTTCAGATTTCATAAAATGTACGTAATTTTACACGAAATTCACTGTACTACCAAACGTCCGTAACGGATTCAAGCCTCTTGTGCGTGCTACTGTACTCCAAAGACTTTGAATTCGGAGCCACAATTCCAATCGGTCGACATGTTAATGCAATGAAGGAAATCAAGGCATCAAAGAGTTTTCCATTAGCGTAAAACCTAGATATCTTTTGTCTCGTAGATTTTGTTTACCGGTCACGCTGCAATTTCCCAAACGCTTAGCGAGACAGTTTCGTCCATCGTAAAGACTCGCAAATGCATTTGTACTTAAGGATATTCCGTGACGCGCAATTTTGTTGAGTGCAAAGACTAGACGATTGTTGGACGAAACCAGCGTTCGAGTCGTATTTTCCTACGGTTACCGTCGTTGCAAATCAACTATTTTATCAAATTGGTGACTTTGCCAGACCATTTGGAGAGCAGCAATCAAATTGTAGTTGAAATCGCGGAACAATCTCATATCTGCTGATATGCTCCGAGTGTATATGCTGAAAGTAACGTCTCCAACCTATTCGTAATATTATTTCTTAATGCATCGAGTCAGGTATATACACAAACTATGTTTTTATTTGGCAAGAGAGAAATAAAACCCTCCATTTAAGAAATATTGAATGAATTAATTCGTCGTTATTAGATTTAACGACATTGTGTTCGATTGAACGTGATAATAATTTATAATACAATTTTAAGGACAAATATATTTTTGATGATATGAATTAAAGTCAAGTTACTTTCCATTGTAACAAATAGTTAGTGTTTTATTTAATTTATAACCATCTTTTGGTTAAGAGGCTGTGAGATCCAATCAAGATGGCGGCGCGCTCAAATACGGCATAGCGTTTTAATTTTAAACTTTTAAACAGCCATACCACGTCCAAGTGATGTCCAACCTCTTGAGATTCTAGGCTTTCATGACTACGAACCCAGATTCGGAGAGAAAGAGATAAAAGGGACAAGGACCGACGTGACCAAGCTGAAATCGAGCCAAAATAAAGTACTTCGCAAAACGAAAAAAAGGGACAAGAATATCGCTCACCAGCGGCTAGAAAACGGCGGCAACAGCTCAGAGCGGGCAACAATAGAAAAACAGTAGTGATGAATTCTAAAAACAAGGGCGACTATTGAGATCCTGTCGCAGATATATATATATCTATACATAGATAGATATATATAGGAGAGCGAAAGGGACAAACGCTCACACGGGTAGAGTAGAATAAGAAAGGAAGAAAAAAATATTGGCACGAAAAACGTATCGGCAAAAACTATACGACTTTCAACGGGGAATCGACAATAAACCAACGGGAATAAAAACAGTTTGGGTTTTTTTTTCTCCCCTTCTGCTTCCATCGATGGCGATGGAAAAGAATAAAAATATTGGAGGCCTCCAGCGAAATCGATACGTGAAGTCATTTGCAATTATCGTCATAAAGTAGAGATCAGACAAATTGAAAATAATAATAATAAAGTTGAACGGCACGAGATGCGACGATAAAATAGATGTCTCATTGTTTGAGATAATATATCGTAGCGCAGTCCAAATAGAGGATAGAAAAATGAAAAGAAATATTCGAACAATCTTGAATCAGCGCCAGACTCTGACAGGAGTGCAAAAATACAATCATTAAGTAAATCCTTTCTAACAATCAATTGGCATACGTTAGGAAATTATGTAATTACAATGAGCAACCTTATTTCAATATGTTTAACTATAGACGGGAAGATTCTTCTCTTCAATTTAGTGTTTAAAATGGTTGCACTTTAAAATATATATTCTCACAATATTGATCCAGAAAATATAATTCAACACTTCAAACAATATTCTTGTGAATATATTATTTTTGCAGTATTTGAAAATTATTTGTACCGTAAATTGTCGCAGAGTTTTAAAAAATATTTATCAATTAAATTATAATAATGCTAGAAATGTTCTTAATTTAACATTTAATTCGTACATTCTGGTTGATATATATGATATATGATTGTTTATTGTTCCACAATATACGGTACAAATAATTGTTATCAACTCAACTCAAACACCTTTCTTAAAAAATTGACTTTTAAAAATTCTTTCGGTTGCGCACTGGTTGGTTGGTACAGGGTGACATTTTTTGTTAATTTGGCTTTATGCGTGAATTCAGTATGAGTCGCATGCAAAACGCTGCGACACTGCACAAACGCGACAAAGCGTTTTCAGCCATCTACGAGTGACGTATAACGAAAACGAGTCACAGTGGGTTTCCTGCAAAGTGGACATTCGCACGTTGTTCAAAGGCGGGCACAGATATTCCCGTATATGGCCATATCTACAATCGTATACGCGACTATATCCTGCATATCCTGGTTCTGGACCACGCTGGTGCGCTTTGTGATGGAGTGGTCTAATGCAAACAACACTGGCGAACTGCGCATTGTTGTTTCGGTCGCCCTCTGTTCCTCAAATCCCCGGGGTCTCTTGATGATGAAAGTAATATGTTAGCTTTTGGAATTCAATATTCAGCGCAGAGTTGGTGGCGAGGTGGTATATGGAGGGGGGGGGGGTTCGCCGTAGGGGGGAACGGCGGGCTGTAGAGTTGAATATCAGTCTTGCCCTCTTCACTACTGTCACCCGACCACCGCGTCCTCTCCCCCTGTGAACCACCAGGGCCACCGCACTCCCCTCTATTTTCCTGCGTCGGTTATCTCCGAAACAACATTGCTCTCGCGCTCAGAACACGCAATTTTGAGATCCATATTTTGTCAATATAGCCGATGCCTATTTGCTGTTGCCCTACGTACTGGTGTGGAGTTCCCCGGATTGTTGTGTGTCTCTGTCATCCTGAGACGAGAGTCAAACTTGAATGCCCTTGCAGATATTGTCTTCTTTTTGTGTGTAGGTGGGGCGGAGGGATTCGGGCTTACGTCTACAAGCACTTGTACTGAAGTTGAAAATATTTTTAAGTTGTAAGTATACGTGCCAATGGTACTTGTTTTGTTCCAATCAACTGTAGTCAACCGCACTACAGGTGTTATGTACCTCTCATGGCGCTTAAGTACTATTCGAGGGGCACCTCCAGTATCCCGGAATCGAAATTGTCGAGAGCCTGTAACTGAATCGCTTCCCCGTTCAGGAAATTTCTTTTTCTTTTGGAATTATATTTTTCTTGTTTTTTCTTCTTTGATAAAAATGTATCTCGTTTCTCGTACTCGCTTCCAATTTCAGTTTTTGTTTTTACCAAATTCATAAATTTGAATCTCTAGCAGGCGACAAATCGTTTAACGATAGAGCGCTCAGATGACCAATGATACAAAAGCATCACCTTGATTTTGATATTAGACAAGTAATGGATTTTATGTTTTGAATTCAATCACTGTAGTGTGAAGATCTTTAAACGCTTCTGTAGCCCTCTTACAATAAAGGAACCCGAAAGAGGCTCAGCGAAACCCAGGACACGACTGTTTATCTTATACTATCCGACGACATACAGCATATCTCTTTATACAATAGTTGTAATTTTACGATACACAAAATATTTTAAGGCGAAGCTTGTAATATTTTATGGTAGGATTATATCTACGATATATCCGTATATATATTGTAACCTTCTTGCTGCTTAGGCACTTTACGAGGGACCGCATTTTCAGCAGCACCCCGGGATCAAATAATTCAGAGCCCACTCGGAGATCCGATCCCAGGACCACCAAGCCACAGTCGATTGCAATTCCGACTTTTCTTTCCGTGCATCGAATCTGACTAGAGATCAGGAGCTTCGAAAAGAATTGGAGCGGCGGATCTCAGGAAAATATGCGTGATTCGCAGTCCCCGTCATTGTTTGGGTAGCGCGCGCGTTTGCACATTGGTCATGCGCATTAATGAAAACACGCATGCACGCAGGCCTAGCCTCGGGGTACATAAAATCTGCACTCGTAGACCCAACGGTCCGAACTGCGAACTAGCCTTCGGCTTCGCGACCAAGAAATGACAACCACTCTGCTTTGCGACTCAGGCAAACCGCCATAACCTGTAAGTTTAGACTCTCTTTTTTGTTATGTTCTACACATATTCATGTATTTCGCGATGCAAAAGATTCTAGAATCGCTCGCATCAGTAGCTCCAAACCAAAATGATAACTAAATACTGATTTTATAGATTCTGTTTAATCTACAGTAACTAAGGCGCTAGAGTAAGATTCCAATGTAAAATTGCGATTAAAATCTTGGAATTAAAGCTCGTTTTCTTACAACACGAGACAAAAGATTCTCTGATGACGCTCGAGTAGCTCCAATCAAAATTGAATCATTTTTTTTGGCTTTGTCTGATGTATTATCGCCATGCAGATTCCAATATGCGACTATATTTGAAATCTTATCTGTAGCCCGTTCTCTGAACGGGAGTTAGCCACTTTCCTTGTAAATTGCTTTCCTATTTGCCGTGACCGTGACGTTTGGCGTAAAATGAGACTGGCATTAAATTCCTTTTTAATAATAATAACAATTCTCTTTATAAATCCCCAAACAGGATAGGTGTATCGCGATTCGAAATAAAATTGATTGCGGTATTGACATTTGAAGTTGCACGGCAGCTTATAAATCATCGTTGAACAGATATATTTTCAGTTTTCTTTCTCATATATTCGCGGAAAGGGTATTGAACCTGTGTGTGAGAGAAAGCACACGCAATGGAGAAATCTGTCAGGACTGCCGAGACAGGCCGCGCCGTCTTTTTCGCCCCACGGCTTTCTGCTCAAATAATCAATTTTAGATTAAGCACATACAAGTTTTCCACCGTCTATTGCGATACGTAGTACGGTGGAGGCTCCTTCCTGCGCATGCGAGTCGGTGCATGAGCCATATCGTGACAATGGTTCGGGCCACAGCAATAAAGAACAACAAAAACAACGTAGGGCTCGACGTGAATGGAGTGGGGTACGATCCCGCCGTCCCCGAATCGCCCCACGGGCTCCACCAGCGCCAAATAAACAAAGACGCCGCATCAGCTTGCGTCGATACGTGCATATGCATGAGTCCTCCTGTACACCTCTGTCCAAAAAATCGAACAAAGCTTTTAAATTAATTATAAATATTGCATGGAGAAATATAAATAAATTGTCAATTAATGCGATCACTTCAGCAGTAGCAAAGTTAACGATCAACACTTACAGTTCATACGATACGATAATCAGTTACAAACATGAATGGAATTCAAATTTAAAAAGAAAAATAATTTTAACTATGCTCTTGTAGATGCAATTCATTCAATAGCTCTTCCATGGCACTGTTGCTCCAGCACTGTTCCATCAAAGAGAAAATGATTCAATTATACCTGTGATAGATTTGACCAAATGACTGCAGTTCATGTAATTTATTTTGTTTCCGCACTACTACTAATTTGAACACAATTAGATAAGTCAAATACACGTTTGAGCAGTCTGTGTGGCGCAATTCGTGTCCTCACCAGAGAGGTCGATATGTGTCTGGAGGATAAACGCGCCTCAACAACTAGGCCACCAATGCAAATTCAGCCAGCGCACACGTCAGCTGGAGGGTGGGGGGAGGAGGGTTCAGACCCGGGCCGCAAACCGCCAGAGAGAACGGATGATTCTGGACGCAGACTGCACTCAAAAATTCAAGTTCACTAGGTCTATTCATTTCACCGGAGGAAAAACCAGACAGGCAACAACGAAAGGTAAAAGGTCCAAAAATAGTTGGGACAAAAGTTTCGCGCGTCCTCCATATGAATATGATGTATTCAATACATGTATGCATGAGCATATACTGTACATGTGCATGTATCATGTACATTATATATATATATATATATAGCACAGAGGTGGTCAAATTCCCTGTAGGGCTTTGCGTGTGTATAGTGTATATCTCGATGTACCGTGTTCTCCAGAGGGAATACAAAAATCATTATAATTATGAGATTGGGCACGTACATGGAGAGAGTGTAGAATACGATTCCCTATAGTTAACTATAGGGACGTCACAACCACTAATAAATACAGTACGCCGACTTAATATGTATACACACGTACTTCATTATACTCTCTAAAATATAGTTATAATTTAGTCTCACGCAGCTATTTTCAACTTTATTGGAACAACAAGTTTACTTCGGGCTCAAAAGCGTTTCCTAAAATACAATACATGTCATCATCCATAACCAATAGCTTTACCATACTTTTACAAACGCATTCTAAAGGACGATACTTCAGCATTAGCAAGTAAATCATACATAAATAGAAGGTGTTGTTAAGTTTCAATTCGCGAAGAGGTCGTTGTCAAAATAAATCATACCAACAATATTATTTTCAACAAACCTAACGTGTTTCTTCGTTTAGGAATTTTGTGCACACCTTAATACTTAGGACAAATACTGAAAATGCTTGTGAGCAGACAATCTTAGAATGAGAAATTAAATTAATTTTATGTTCATCATCATTCAAATATTGCAATATAATTTGAGATTATCTGACCATAACTCTATTTAGACAACGGAGTTACGAGTTTCATGAACAATGTGCTCAAGACTTATGAATATAATTCAGTTGAAGAAAAAATTCATTGAGAAATCTAAAGAAACACAGTTTTTGCCATAAACGTAGTAGGAACATTTTAGTTTGGTCAAGCATAGGCTAAATAAATTTTCAAAATAATTTATTTGAAATGACGTACTAGCTTTATCTCGTAATTTAAAAACTTTATAGTTTCGTACATCAATAGACAAGCTGTTTGTTGTACATCATTCAATTTTGTTTAATTTTCAAATACGTCAAAAACAAGACAAATGAACAGCTGGAGAGTGCATGTTGATTCGCGCGAGCCAAAAGCCCTCGTCACCCTGTACTAGCAATTTCTAATTCGTCCACGCCCATTCGTTGGCGATTCAGCGATAGAACACGCGCACCTGCAAACGTTACCTAGAGCGTGTTTGTGTGTTCATTCACCTGTCACCGGCGCGAGAGAGAGAGGCGGCCACGACGATGACCGACTACGATAGGCGACACTCGCGAAACTCGGTCAATATCGTCCAGCTCCCTCCGGAGATCCAGCGTTCTCGATGGCCGGAGACTCGTCGAGCAGACAGCAAAAGCAAGTGGACTCCACAACGGCCGATTTTAAAGCATAATATCGATTATTAGATAAATATGAAATCTACTTTACTTAAAAATTTCAATTTATACTAACAGGTCCATTTTAAAGCTCATAGACGTATGACATCAATCACCCAGTAGTCAATTTTTTGCCTTCTCCACTGATTGATGCACCTTCTTCAAATCGGAAGTTACACTTTAAAATGTCGGATTAACATACACAACTTCTGTAATGTGTTAACATGTCAAGGACATCGACTACTGGAGTCCCTTGGACAGCGTATAATATTTGCAATACTTCAATTCAATAATCTTCCAAATCCAGTTAGAAGTAAAAGAGGTGGACGGACCATGCACCACCAGCGCCGTCTGGGTAATATTTCAGAATAAGTTCTTATGAAGTTAGTCAAATACTAACTACAAAAGCCCAAAATGAAGAGATATAGTCAACCAACCACATTTTAAAATATTTTGTGTATCGTATAATTATTACAACTATAAATAAATATGTCGTCGGAACCCCCAGTAGAGAAGCCCAGCAAAACCCAAGTCACGACTGGGGAAAAAACGACGTCGCCCGAGTTGGCAAAACTCGGTAAGATTTCTTTTTAAAATTTAAAGTCTTGGGAACTTGGACGTCGTCGTTTCCCCCAGTCGTGTCCTGGGTTTTGCACTTAATTATATACACAAGCCCATTGGAATGGTATTCAGCTTGTGTACTTGTCAAGTTCTTTAAAATTTCATTGATCAGAAATCCAATTCGAATCTAAAAGGTCAGCAAAACAAATTAGAAATTCCTTGGTGGAAAATCCGACACTGGAGATTTAAAATAACGCATATTTATTTTTACCAAACCAGAGTGTCGTTTCCCGACGAATCTTCGGCACCTTGTGATTGGCTGATTTGGCGACATTTGCCAACTTCGCTAGCGAAATGTCGTCAAATCAGCCAATCTTCGCGCCGAAGATTCGTCGGGAAACGACACCCAGAGTCAAAGAGTTTCAAACGAATACAAGATCTTGGTTCTCATGAGGCCACCGCGTACAGTCGTTTTCGAATAAACACCGAGCAGGGCTGTAGTAGCCGTAGCAACATCACCTGCGAAAAGGGGAAAAACAATTTGCCGCCAGAGAGTCCGCTAATATCGACACTGATATCGCGTGCACAGGAAGGAAATGATGCCGCGCAATGAGTAACACACACACACACATAAAATAGGTGTGACCATGTCGAAAATGCTGCACAGTTGTTGTATTTAAATACACGTTGTTGTTTTTTTCTCTCTGTCTCGCTTAACTATCTCCATTTCAAACGGCTACTTCTCATTTACATAGCCTTTTTACGTCTGCATAAATTAGCAGTCAAATACGGTAAACGTTGAATACATTTTTAAACGTACTCGTACATGTGTTTTCCCATTCAATATGCTGTTTAGACATGTGTTTTTATAATTAAATTAAAAGCAAATTTGTTTCAATCATAATTTTCTAATTATCAAACAATTGAAATATTCAATTAGTTTTTACAAACGATACGCTCGTAACACGTTCGTACATAATAATTCCAAGACACTCTTTCTACTGTATCGTCAAATTTCAAGAAACATAATGTCAGTTTGTCAGTGCCCGTAACATTTAAATTAAATATAATCTGATACGCATGCAAGAGAACAAAAATACTTTAAATTAATAGACGTTTACTTTTAATTACAAATGAAATTCCAGTATGCAAATCATTCGAAAAGCTTCGATCAAAGTTCGTTCTAGTCGATTATTGTAACTTGATAGCGCACGAAAACAAATCGATTCACATTAGCAATTTCATGCAAGCCGTTGGAATTGGATCACTAGTAACGTCACATTATAGCTATCTGATCTGACTTTATCACACTCATAACGAAGTTTCAAGTGAACTACGAGGCAACGAACAAAATACTAATTTAGTCGAGTTAGCCTTTTGTTCCTATTTAACATTTTTTATTTCAAACTCTGTTGAATAATCGCTAACCGATAATAATCGTTAAGTCATTACAGCACAAAGGTGTGAGTAAAGTATTGGCTAACGTAAATTTATCAGTTACTAGTGTCGACGAGGCATCAAACCATGATTGTTAAGGCGCAGATTTCCAGAAATGCTTTTTGGCATAACATCACCAGAATTTGAAAGAATCGCTATCCCATTCTATACTATGGATGCCTAATTTATAACTTTCATTTATTTAAATGATGTATGTTTATAATATCAAGATAGCTAAAAACCTCGATCAAATATTGAAATTTATGGAAAGTAGTTCAGATAACACTGGAAATTAAATTGTTTTTGAAGATGACCCTGGTCCCATTGTCTTCTTCTCCATAACCAGCGCAACGCGAAGAACCAATCTTTTAGAAACACTCATACGTAATTGCATTTTCGACAGTCTGACCCATGTCTAACATCATGTCCGATTTCTCTCGACGTCAAGTGTGGTTCATATTCCGTCAACCATACAATTAACAATATTCCATCCGACTGCAAGATGACCATCTCTCCCATAATTAATTTATCGTTTAGCGAACAAATGTAACAAACTTCGTTAGCGATACCCTTCGTGGTCCTTAAATAGATTTGTTGGGGTGAACAAACCACTACCCAAGTTTAATGCAATTTGTATATTAAGTGGACATGGAACGTAACGAGCTAGCTCTAGCGGTCTATACTTAGTAGACAACCATTGCCTATCAAATTGAGAACACAGTCAATCATTGACTGTTTATGATTAAATAAGTTTCTTTAAATGCGGAAGTACAATAATTTTTTATTTAATTTTAAAAGATGATTGGTTTGGAAACAAAGTTGGATCAAAGACGAAGGACGACCGTATTAGTTTTTCTGTTGGTTGGGTTGGCAATCTTTTCGGATTACGCAATGCCTTATCAAAATCGAATGTACGGGCACATTCAAAAAGGAATTTTTTTGTCCTTTTGCAGCACCAATTGTTGATTTTGAATTTATGTGGGTTCGTTTAAAGGTGTCTTCCTTCGAGAACAGCATCAGTCTATCTCACACCATGCTCAGCCAACGGCGCGAGGAATTTAGCATTTTTCGACGATATTCGTCAGTCGAGTGAAAGAGAGAGAGAGAGAAGATTTCTCAGCTTTGTTTGAATATACTCTCGCCCCTTATCCAGGTGTATATATTTACGAAAAGTCACACCCGACTGAAGCGAAGATTTTTGCAGTCGCCGCAACATACCCACATTTACACACACGCACACTCATTCGTCGTCTCTATATTTGCGCATTTATTCAAAGCCAAAAGCATCAGCCTTCTATCCTATGAATTTGAATTCAATCTCTTTCTCCAATATTGATTCAAAATTTCAAAAACGCAATTCCATTCAGCACATTCTTTGCCAGATATTGAATTCACAAACACAAAAGAGCGACGTGCCGCGGAGCTGATGCTGGTGAAACTATCTGAAGAAAGAATCGATGTTTTTATATTTAGAGTGCCGAACGCGAATGCACACTTTTGTTGTCTCACCCATTTTCTTCTCTCTCAAACGTAAAACGTCGTGTGAGTGGTGTTGCTGAGAGAAACAGAACGAATCTTCGCTTTTCCATTGTGTGCTTGCGTGTGAGCGCTCTGACATGTCAGCTTTTGCGTCTTCCAATAACAATACATCTCTCGCCCCTTCTGTTTAACGGTGCATATACATACCCACCAATGGAGAAGTAGAGGTACAAATTATATTTCTCTCTTTTCTTCACCAACGAAAAATTCATGTAGAACTACTACAGTTGGTTTGTACGTTCTTAAATTGAAAGAAGAACGATTCGAATTGTCCAATTCACACATGAACCAGCGAACAAATTGGACAGCTTCAAATTTGTGCAATTGCGCGATTTTTTTTGCATCTACTACAATGTTCGGTCGCTCAGTTTGAGGATAAAATTAAAACTCGAATATAGAGATTTTATCAGCTCGTATTGAATTTGCGATTAAGGCCCTTCCACATTTGTGACCTTTTGAGTATGCTTGAGAGATCAGAATTGTCATTGAGAATTTGGGAAAGCGGGCTTTCGAGATCGCAGGCGATATCTTCAAGTTCAGATCAGTTGCCGCTTTCCCAAAATTTTAATGACAATTGAGATCTCTCAAGCGAGCTCAAAAGATCACCAGTACATGTTCGTAATAATTTGTATGCATGTATAATAGAGCCCTTTGTTAGATTATGTTAGGTATAAAAAAGAAATACATGTCTGTATATATGAAGGAGCAATAAAAAAATAATAATCCTGACTATTTTCATGGCAAGAAGATAAGTAATTTAAAAAGGAGGTTACGGCATTCGTCTTGGTGCTGACATATCGAGTCACCGCAGCGTGCTGCATTGTCTTTTACAAAACGTATGTCTCTTGCCCGAATGACCTCATCGGGTTATGTTCGAACATTGGAAGCTTGATTTAGCGAAAGGCCTTCGCAACCGAAAAGGCAATAGCAAAACAAAATGATTAAGGACGTGCACACGCGGTCGGAAGGATAATCGATAATCGCGACCAAAAACAAAGATCGAACACAACTCTCCTATATTGGTTCAGCCCAACGACATACAGGAGGGTGGAAGCCAGACGCCTTGAATCAATCATTCTGAATCAAGACAAGGTAGGTTTGGAACCTAAATAAAAAATATTTGTAGTTATCATACAAATATTTTAGAAATATTTTACAAATATTTTACATAAACTGCTACTTAGGAGAAATTGTTCAAGGCATGATTTATCACTCTATGTACTATTCACATTGGTTTTCAAATCAATCTCGGAATTGGGACTCCTCTCAAAGCACGATTTGAATTCAGCCATCAATTTTAAATGCCTGAAACATTTCTACGATAATGAATAAGTAATAGTTCCCGTTAAATAAAACTTATCCACTTGCCATTTTATTGTAAGGTAGCTAATCTGTGCACCACTGATCAAAGAGCCCCAAGAAGCTTGCAATGATGCTAATTTGGCTTTTTTAATGCAATTTGTTTTGGATACAATTTGGGGGGTTTAATCGATAGAAGCAATCGCAACACGCGCTCTAGCCTTTTAACTCCTTGGCGTAGTGCCACATACGGGTCAGGTCACACTCGCAAAGGGCTTGTAAAATGCATATGTGACGGTGGCGACAGAGTCGAGGTGTGTTTGTGCGTGCGCCTGCCGTTTGTGTACTGTGTCCATATATCATGACTAAGACGCGACAGAGTAAAACGAACAAATCTCAACGTCACCACAACAAACGATGCGCTTTTAAACTCGGGGACCTCGACCTTGGCTGCACGACTAAGCCACGTGCGCGCATAAAAGCCGATCGTCCTTTTCCACTCTCCCCCCCCCCGCCCCTCTTCCCCTTCCCCTGTAACCCCCAACCCTCATCCCCCTCAGTTCCCATCCCGTAAAACATTCGTTGCTCCACATCTTCACGAGAACATGGGCTCCACCCACATTGAACTTCACCGAATAATGGCGGATCCTGATATTAGTCGTTCCTGTCAATGGAGTCCGGACTATACAGTTAAAAATTAAAATTACCTGAAAGAATATTGTGTCAATCCTATGCGGCGACATTACAGCGTCATGAGCAACAACACATTATCTTTTATGTCGTGTAACAAGCCATTAAGTAAATATCAAAACATGTATCGATACAAAAATTGAACTACCCCATTCCAGTGACGGACCAAAATAGTGTAATCGATTGTTTTAGTATTTAAACTTGACCGTTTAAAATAAAATAACCTAAATGTTTTCTCATCAACATAAGATAAAATAAGATTCCTCCAAAAGCTCCCCCTGATGCTTCCCCGCAACGCACACAAACGTACTGTGCTTGTCCATAATAACGATAGTCACATCACTTGCAAGATTTATTCTAGAGAGGATTGATTAAAAAGGATTGATTCTAGAGAGATCGTATCTAGCTTGAAAATTCCGCCCACCATTTCTAACAAGACTTGACCTTGCCTTTCGAATTGAACAGATGAGTACCAATTGACAGCAATCGTGCAACTCACTTAAAAAAAAGATTTTATGAGAAGGCTCGCTGACGTTCGCCATTTAGAATCTGAAATTTGTTCGGATTAGGGTCACGTGACGGTAACGTGACCCAAATCAGCCAATCACAGCATGAGGAAGATAATCTCCACTGAGGAAGATCGAGTCCAAAATGGGCCCCCTGACCACAACGTTGTGTAAACGATGACCATCTTGGGCCTCATGAGTATATTCGGCCTCTCTGCTGCTCTGGCCTGGCGAATGCAAGTGTGCGGAGAAATATTAAATTATTTCGTTGTTATTTAATCGCTAATTGCATCATAAAATTGTGCCATTTATAATTTGGCATTTATAATCGACTAATTCGGGGCCACCGCAGCTCTCTCTCTCTCTCTCCCCCCCCCCCCTCCCTCCCTGGATAGTGCAGGCAGAGAGAGAGAGAGGAGCTCTTTAGCAGCACGTGCCAGTGTCACGTTAGCCCTGTAATTGCGGAAGTTTTTAATTATATTAGCATCGACCATTTGGTGTAGCTCCACCGCGGCCATATAGGTTTAGACGTCCTGACCTTACATAAACTCTCTCGCTCTAGCTCTCCTCTTGCAGCCCCTCCCACCTCCCTCCTTCTTCCCCGCCTCCCTGAGACAATTCAACCATTTAGCTGGTTTCCCAAATTGTCCTCGTAAATTGTACCCGGTGACGACGGATAAAGTAGTTGCTAACACGAAAG
Source organism: Mycogona germanica (assembly GCA_034698785.1). Lineage (NCBI taxonomy): Eukaryota > Metazoa > Arthropoda > Diplopoda > Chordeumatida > Chordeumatidae > Mycogona > Mycogona germanica. The sequence goes on along the minus strand of JAQGBY010000306.1, from coordinate 17,134 downwards.
ATCAGGGTTACAGGAGAAAGGTATAAGTCCTTGTTCAAGCCTAAACGAGCAGGATTTCGCCAAAGAAAAATGTGCACTAAAGGCTTAGAGTCGGGCACCAAATACTAATATGGTCTGAAAATGGGTAACTACATGTACATAAATTTAATTCCATTACAGCATCCTAAATTTTCTCTTTTAAGAACCCATTCTAGAATAAGGCAAACATTCTAATTTTAAGATTCTGTGGTTGTTCTATTAGGGAAAACATCCATTAAAATCAAATGTTAGTTGTAATAAACTGTTTCTTTACATAACAAAAATATAATGCTCAACTATTAATTAAAATTTGGTGTTAAATATATTTTTGCATGACTAAATGTTCTCCATTTCATGTTCAACGTTGCATTCAGGGCACATTGCTACACAATAGTCCAATAGAATCTTTTTAAATATGGATAATATACATGCACAATCAACATCAGTTTACAATACACATTACTGTGTATCCTCATTTTCTACAGTCTTATATTTCAAAACTTATGTCGAATAAACGTTGCCGGGTCAATTTAACTAGGAAATATTATTTACATGCATGTATAGGAAACACGAACATTTGTTCTCCGAACTACATACTCTTCCTGTAAACAATTCGCCTCAAAACGAGCAACGGTTACCAATTATTTAATTATTCCAATACGATGACAGAACATATCCAATGTCGAAATTTGAAACAGTTAAAGTTTCTTAAAATGCTTCAACAAATTAGTGTAGCTCGATTTTCATTGCATGCGCAGTAGTCACGTTACAAAACGTCAGTCGGTTGGTTGATAATATACATGTACGAGTACATGTAGCTGTATGCCATCATAGAGATAGAGTTGGCAAACATTGAAGGCTCTTTTTTTCTCCACAATTCCAACTCACTATGGAGTTTTCGGCTTTCGACGCTTATTAGCATTCAGAGTCTGCGGTGGTTTGCCTACCTTTGCGGAACGCCCAGCGGCAACACACACCAACCGTGCTATTCATTTTGCACCGTCGAAATCGTGTGTGTGTGTGTGTGTGTGTGTATGTGTGTGTGTCAGGCTGACGTTTAAAAACAATTCCTTTGTGACGTCTAATTGAACCGGCGCACCAAGTCAACATTGAACACTTCAACAATGCGTCTTTGCGTTAAACTGGAAATCGTTAAAACGTGGATCCCTCTCTCATTAGTCGAGCAGTTGATTAATAAGTCAACGTCGGAACGCCAGTGTTTGGCAAGTTGATTAAGCTAATACAGAGTATAGACTGTCGGGTAATATTGAGACAAAGTTTAAAATAAGGCAGATTGGAAACATGTGGCAAGACGTGCTCGCGGGTTGCTACGATAAAACAGAATGGGATGAGCTCGAATTGAGCGGAAGTCTGCACGGATATGGGTGACTCTTTTCGAATGCTATCGAATCTCCCAAAATGACTAAAAATTGTAGTGCGGAATAAACAGGAATATTTTGAAAATAATAATACGATGAGAAAAATCCTTAACAGGCAGCAGCATCAACAGTTCAGTTAACATCACAAAAATTCTGTAATTTAAAGGTTCCCTTGATTTCATTAAAATTATTCATGAAGACACGGTCTTTTGTATCAAGTAATTTATATTATATACATTTCATATAAGAAGAAAAAATTGTAAGATTGTAATGAGCATTTTATAATTTCAGAAATTACAGAGTATCTTTGTTTAAGGATTTCTGTAATTTATGAATTAACATGAACGCTGCTTCATGTACAGTGAACTCGTAATTATACACTGGGTTGAGGAGCACTACTTAAAAGATCAATTTTTTTCTGCTAGTAAACGTTTCGCCATAAACCTAGCGAATAAACTTGTGACACAAACAGAGAGCATAATAATCAATAGATTGTGTCGAGAGTGCACCTCCCCCCTAAGAAAGTCAACCCCGCAGCAGAGTCGACTGTAGGAGTTGCTCAGAGTTATAAAAGTAGTGCACGAACTCCGCCTTAGTAAAAATTTATTCAAAACGAGGGCGCTTGTTATTAATTTTTCCTGCGGCGCCACCGGTAAAAAGAGCACACACTGAGCGCACGCGTTCCATCACCACCATCGTATGGGGGCAACATAACGCGATCGGGGCACCCTGAGCTGAGATGAAAAATTGAGCCCCCTAACCAGTAATTCGAATGTTGAATTTCCATGACAGTCTCAGAAGGCAATGAACTGTTTTGAACTCAGCTGACTGAGAGACAAACTTATGGTGCTACGGTCTCGAATTCGATTCCTTTATCAGGGTGCTAAAACGAAATCCCCCTTGACCTGAAGTCACTTACCTATTTAGGAATTCAATACAAATGTAAAGATTTCATAATCTTGTGCACACTAATCTAAGCAAGTTGTTGACATAATCACCCTGCAAATGTTCACATGGTTGTTCTAAAATGTGACACGATGATGACAAATCTGCAAAGGAGATTCTAATAAACAGGACTGTCGCCCAGGTTGTCCTTGAAATAAAAAAATCCGCCTAGTCGCCACCAAAGCAAGACTACACATAAAGGAGAGCCTTTCACGTTTAGTGAGCAAACAAACTCTGAGGGAAATAATTTCGTAGGACGTAATATACCGAACTCGGCAGTGCATGCAACATTTTATTATTTTCGGGGAACTGCAATAATAACATCTCTCTTTCCTTCCGTACAGAACGGGCGCCGTCGAAAGGGGAAGCCGGGTTTGCAGAGGGGAAAAGGGAGGTGAAAGAGAGGCGGGGTCAATCGATAAACAGTTAAAATTATACCGTCTCATTTTACGTTCACGGGGAAAATGCTAAACAATATACCGTGTTCCGCCCGCGCCGATTAAAACTATGGCAATGCGTAATAACAACGCGCGCGGCCAGAACGACTGGTGAGCCGCGCGCCGACGGAACACGTAATGGCCATACGCGCCCCGAATTCTCGTGGGGGAGGAGAGAGAAGGGGAGGGCGAGGATATTTTCGTGGGTGGCGCTTGTGTAGTTTTTTTCCTGGAATGCCCACAGGCTGTGGCCATTAAAATAATAAGGGGAAGAGAGAGAATTATTGTGCGCGTTGCGAGCATAATTGGCATAAGCTAATTCACTAGTTTATTTCATTTGGATCTCGTATGGATTTTTGGCCCAAAACAATTAAAATGGTTATTAAATTACGAATGCTCTTTCGCGCAAGGTGCAAGTCATTGTTCGTTTTATGATCACTATAATAATATTTAAAAATAAAAAAATTTAATGTAAAAATATCAAATAATCTATTGAGTTATGCTCTCAATCGTAATATATACGACAAATAAAATCAAAACGCCATTGGTTCCTATAAACAATTTGACAAGTTTCTGAAGACTTTTATGGCAATAATTTAGGCGACAATATTCACAAATGTATCGAGAGCGTTATCATGAAGAAGATATGGTTATCTATTATAAACTCTCTGGAGAACAATAAATAGGCGGTTGATAGATTCAACTTATCTATTCAAATGAAATGTTTATTTAATTATGTATTTTTAGAATTGTCTTTTGATTTGGCGTCTTTGTTTTGTTTTTATTTGATTTATGTAGGGTACAGAATCTTTATGTTGTGACCCGTCACTTCAGTGAATAAAAAAAAAATGTCACAGATTGACAAATTATATTTACTTTTAATGCATCCTACCAACTGGCTCCAGTAGCCGAGGTAGGGTGCACCTTGCATTGTTGTAAAGTGTGGCAACAGTTTGAATAATAAAAAAATAATAATAATAATTCTCACTAAAGTATCTAGGCAGAAAAAAAGCGGGAGATACATACTGGAAGACACTTAACCAGACACTAACGCCACCTGGCGTGCACAGCAATGCAAATATGTCCGCACAAATTACCACGCAGTTTGGCCTTTGAGCACAAACATGAAGCGATCCAGGTTATGACAATATCAAATGTCGCCGCGACAAAAATAGAACCTAAACCCTATTGTTTCAATATCCATTGACACACACACCCTGTACATTATGAACAAATAGTACAGCATTTGCTCGACGTGCGCGCACACGAACACAAACACGCGCATGCGCCCTGGCATCCCCCCACCATATAACGTGTGCAAACGTTCGAGGACACGCATTAATATGTGAAGCTTGCTAATTGGCATTTAGACGAAAACTGAAGAGCGTGCAGCATACACGTGTGTTGGTGTGTGTGTGCTGCGAGCAAAACGCTTGCAAACATACATACATACGCACTCGCATACAGACCGTAAAAGTTACGGTGTTTGCCCGACTCTTATCAGAAGTTAGCAGACTGCTTCTCGCAACCAATACCCCCCTCTCCCCAATTTTCCCCATTCATTTCTCGCCAAGATTTCGTCGCGCCGTCTACCGGGTCAGCTGATGCGAATAAAAATTCACAACACAGCCATAACGCTGTTAGTTCTCGCGATTGCCATAAATTGGCGGCTTTTATAGCTGGAGCACGGGCTGTGGAGAGAAACAGTTTGGCGTCAGCCTCCTGAGACTGGAGCCTTCAACCGGTCACTCAAGAAACGTTTATACTCAAGCAAGATTATTACTTTAAGAATATATTTAAGAACTATATTATTTCACTCATACGTTGTATTTTAAGCTGAATATATTTAGCAACTAGTTTATTTGGATCTCTTTTTTTTAATGTTTTCTACGTAGGGTCACCTGTGATTGCTTATCATATAACCCCCACCAGGTAGGCGACCTGGTAATTTTACCTAACTTAGGATGCCTAGGAAAGTGATCTATAACGTCCCGATATCGTAGAGACACGAAAAATGGCTTGCAGAGGAATTTCGCTCGTCCGAAAAATTCCGAAGGTGTCGACCGGAATCGAAACCGCGTTCACGAGACGCGAGGTAAGGACGCTAACCTCTCGTCAACTACTTGAATCACTGGTGAATAAAAATATATGGATGCACTCAAATCGAAATCAAGTTTTTATGCGTCCATTCGAACAAGAACATAACTTTGGTGTTAGGTCACGTTAGCACATATCCGAACTGTGTGTTGTTCGGGGCTTGAACCAATTACAGGAAATTAAACCATATGGTCCACCATAACATGGAATTGAATTGTGTGGTCTCGTTCTATGTTTCACGGAAGCTCTCCCCGATGCCGAGGGGCCTCAAGGAGAATTTCTACGACCGGAGCGCCCCCTCGCCACGGAAACGAGCGTCGGCTCGTTGTGCACGGTCCCGGCGCGACAGACCCTAAATAGGACACATACAACACACTACATCAGTCATAAACTTCGTAAACAGTTTGCCGTGTAATTTTGTGTGGGCGGCCCGTCATGAATGCACACAGGCGGAGTCACGCGAGTCACGGTGTTCCCAGTAGATCGACCGAGCGAGTGCGCACGCGCGGATGAGATCCCAAAAAGGAAGTCTGCAAACATTTGGCCGACGGAAGTTGATAGTGTGTGTGCGGCAACGACAGAGAAAAGGAGCAGCACGAACACACATAAAACTAGATAAACTTCTCTTACGCCATTCGGTGGCTGCCAAAGCCGCTCAAATCTGTCAATAAAGCGACAAAGGAAATGCCCCGCGTACTAACCAAAGTTATCAATGAGAATCATCTTCTGAAAATGCAATTAATTCAGCTGGGTCGTTGTAACACGCTGCTCGATTGATAAGACGACTTACCCTCTTTTCAGACAGGACATCTGCGAACGGTGTGCCGAATTAGCATTTCGATGATAAGATAAGATTCTCTGAATGGTTAGTCTTATTGCATCTTGCGAAAATGAAACTCAACATTGGTGTTTGAAGGGGAGGAGACGTCCTCACCGTTAACTCAATCTAGGACTGTTGAACCACATCGTTTATCATGTTCAAAAATATGATTTTTCAATCAAGGATGCTAAATACAACATTATTCTCTTTTACCTATTGCTCGCAACAACAAATTTGAAATTCAAATGGCGTCGTAAATTGTTCATGTATGTCGCTTTCCACTTTTGTTTTTTGTTTCCAATCAACTATAGTCAAGCGCACTACAGGCGTTACGTCCCCCTCATGGTGCTTGATGGTGCACTTCCGGAAGCTCAATCCTTTGGACAAACAAACTTCTACAATACTGTTCTATATAAGATGACATCCTTCATCATATATTAATGCCTGTACTTAAATTTTTTAATAGCGATACAATAATAAAATCTGTAATTTAAATTGTGGTCTAGTATTTTAATATGAAGTCATAAAAATGGCAATATTATTAGAAATGGTTAATAATGTATAAAATCAAAAATATTCACGACAAATTAAAAAAAGAGCAATTCAATAGTGTTTAAAATTAATTTTTTATGACAAATTCAAAAATAACAATATTATCTTTTCGAACAACGTTAGTGAAGGTACACGTGTATTTCAATCAATAGATTTTTACAAGGCAATGTTTACATGATAGCCTATACTCGCATGTTAATCCCAAAAGCTCGCTCGTTTGCGAGCCAGTTTCTGTTGACACAGTTGCTGACGTAATTCACAACATTCTGCGATACAACGGTGACTCGCCGTATCCGATAAACGTTTGAGCAAGGTGATGGGGGGGGGGGGAGGTTGTAGGTCCGTATATATTTCGCATGCGGAGAAGACCTTTTCCATCGTCACCCTTATTCAGCTCCCCCGTTAAGATCCGACTAAAAGGAAACGTGATGAATTTGTTATCCAAATATCTCAACTGACGTCTACGCAAATTGGTTTTGATAAACGGGGAGAGACATTATTTCGATGCATCAGTGATTCAACGACCTACTAATTGAACGATTAAAAATTCAGCCTATAGACTTCTAGACCCCGCGCATCTCCGAATTAAGCGATAAGTAACCGTCGTTTCGTTGTCTGATAAGCTCTGTTACTATTATCTGGTATCTCAGAAACAACATTTATAGGTTTGACCGACAATGTTTGGTTCTTAAGGCTAGATGATTTGGGATTTCCGTGAATGATTCCCCCAATGATTGGCTTTCCTGCCTGACAGAGTGACGTGTGATTGCTACTGTACAAGGGGCAGCGACGTTTTTACTGTAAAACCTGATAACAACCGAAGGTTGAATTTGCCTCAGTCTACGAAAAATGTCGGTAGATCTCAATAGGATAAACGATTTCAAATTCAGTGCCCAAATCTCAAGAGTAATTCTTTGATCCCAAAATTAATCGATTTCGCTAATGTCGAAATGCTAATCAACCTTAATGAGATAACGGATTATATTAAAATATTGGTACAAAAAATTCAAGTCAGAATATGCTTGGTTTACCTTGTTTAACTATGGTAATTAAAGCAGCGAAAATGTATTTAGACTAACATTTATCTCATGAATTAAATTTAACTAATGAAGTTAGTGCTTCGCAAAATTACGTGGAAAATTAAATATGCCAACTTCAATTTGTCCAACTCATTCTCGTTGAACGAGTGAAAAATTAAAACAACAGAGCACCAACTTAAAACGAGTGGGGGATCATCAAAGATATAATTTGCCCTACACTTTTAACAGGCAGCACGCAAATTTGGTTTTGGCGCGCAACTAGCTTAAAAGGGCACATGAATTACAACAAAACTCTGTAATTAGTCGCTTCCGCGAAATGGCTCGTGTATAAATGGGTTCCTATTCTCAAGTGATCCCCTGTCACAACACTCTTTTATATTTGTGTCCCGTCTTAGTGGCGCGGAGTTAATGAAGTGAAAATGCTCTATTACGTTGGTTATGCAAGCAGAACAATCGAGCTCTTATCCTCCATGTAGCAAGTTGGCCATTGTGGCGTGCTCATATACACATGGCGCGTAACAATGATTGATCTTTATATTTATATCTCATATTGGCTGGAACATTTCACGTACACAAGTGGAGATACTATAGAAAGTGTGCAATACCAAAATATGAATACAGAAAAATTAGTAAATCTCCAAAACCAAATCCAGAAACTAAATTGAGATTACAATTTGTTTAACGTCTTAATGAAACAAAGTACCAAAGACACTAATATAAAACTGAATGCTGTCAAGATATTTTTCCGCAATGACATATTCCTTCAATGTTAATCATCCGCATATTTCCAATTTCTGAATTATTGTACAATACAATACAAAAAGGTAAATCACAACATTCGTTTAGTCTCAATCTGATTTTGCCACGGGCTCGTCAAGAAATCGAAAATGGAAATTCAGTGCTATCTCTACATCAGCTAGTGCAGGTCAATGAAATGCATCTAATAAAATATTGATCTGAAATAACTTTTTAATTATAAGACGTGTTATCACTTCAATTGGGTGAGTTTAAGAAATTATATTTCAAGTGATCTTAAATTTTAGATGCCACGTTTTGAAGTGTAGCAACTTATTGGGCAAAACCAACAGCATTGTTGGCATATATTCCATTACGGTGATGCACGTCCGGCACGTTTCCACCAGGTGGGCCCTGACGAGGCGCAGTAAATCGGTTTAATAACGCGTCGTCGAGAGGAAATGGAAACTAACTTGGCGTGAGACTCACAGAAGAAAGGCGAATAATAAACGCGAAGAAAGTCGCGGCAGAAAACCATATATACAGTATATACAGCCTCCTGAGACACCCGAGCACACATGAGCCCTAAAAGGTGAACTCACGTCCGGTATGCATTTATATCTTCTTGTCTCGACATCTGATTCTAACTACAATTTAGTCGGCGCTCGCACTCGCCGCCACCGATTCTAAATAGATAAGAATTACAAATTAAAAATTGGCTAACTGCTTAAGGTAAACAATAATATTTTAAAAAATTGAAGATGCGGTGTTTTTGCATTTTAGCATTTGAGATGGTTAATGGATTGATTCATGAAAATTCAGAAGATGTATCTGGTATAAGTGCGGATCTCAGGAGGATGTTCTTTTATATACGATAGTTGGGGCAGGAGACCGCCACCCTCCCTCTACCCAGAAAACGTTCTAAGGTATGTTCTGTGAAGACTCGCTGTCGGATTTTCTTCACGACTGTTTAAAAAATTTAATTTCCCGAAGGAGCGGAAAAGGTACAGCATGAAATAAAGATTTGTGGAAGATGATGGGTCAGTCGCCGCGCCTCGCTCAAAGTCATAGGAAAACATATATAAAAAAAACTAGAACGCGCGAAGACGATTACGTCGTTTAAGAAGGTGTACCGCCCTGGGCGGATCGGGGTAACACCGACCGTACCTGTACCGCATTGCCCATTTCAGCGCAATAAAAATATCTGGAGAAGCGGTTTCCTTACAAAAACAAACAATAACTTATGAAATCACATTCAATTTAACGAATGTACTGTGTTCATGTAATTGGCAGTAATAATAAACACCTTGGAGCGCATTATAAATAAAGTCAACAAACGATGTCTTGAAAAGCATTTTTAGCTTGAGAAACTGCATTCGAAATTGCTTTTGGTACATGTACTGGTCAGTAAAATTTGACAGTAGACAATATGCGTGGAACCGCTCGTCTTTTATAGAAAAATTTTAAATATACAAAAACAACATCATCACCAAAGCTATCTGTTTCATTATTGCAGTCGTAATTGTCTCTATGTTATGACGACATTCAAGATGACCGCTATTCTAATTATTTATTGAAAATGTAAGCGTGTTTGTCATCTTGATCAAGAAATCAGAGCCGGAATTTCTCCAATATTTTCGTGGGAGGAGCACCTGTCAACGGATCAGATGGTTGCAAGTTCAATCCCAATCGGTTGTGTTCAGTAATTGAGATTCAAATCAATACTGTAATTCTCCATTGCAATTCTCACCCTGGGCAGATGCCACCGAGTGTACTCCATTTAATATCGCCTCTGTCACGAGTTCGAGTTATAAGGGTTGATGGCGACCATCGTTTTGGAGGGGTAAGATGAAGGGGGGAGGGCTAAACGTGGGAGGAAGTTCGAAGGGAAATGTTGTTGTTGCCGCCGCTGGAAATGGCGCACGGTTTACTCGGGAGAATTATTAACTTTTTCGGTGATTTTAAACACACGCGCACCCCCGACCTCCTCCCCATGCACACATATATATATATATACAAAAACACACACCTATAAAGTCCTGGAAATGTGTTCGCCCAGCGTGCGCCGTAGTGAGAAAAAAGGAGAAAAAATGACAAGATCCCCCCCCAACCGCTCTCCAGTCCATGCCTCCCGCTGACATGCCGTGGCCATGGAGGGGTTTAAGCGCGTATATGTACACGCATACTATTTAGTTTGCCGAGTAAACGAGTGCCTGGCACCTCATACATGCATAAAACGACAGCGCAGGATAAGTAAAGCGCCGCACGGCGGTCAATTTAGAAAAAACGCGAGGCTCGTACAGCCAATATCCTGACAACAAAAGCAGAAAAAATACGAGTAGAAAATTCACGGACCATCAGCACAAAAGAGAACATTGTAATTGCACCTGGTTTGCAATTTTTTTTAATATGCTAGATCACAGATCGAATGCCCTGAATTTTGAAACCAAATTTAGAAACATGGTAATTGATTGATTTATACTATAATTTCATTACAAAGATGTCATTCAACCATGAAAAATGTGTGGGAACGAATTACATCAGCAGGAATTCAATTTAATAATTCGGCATTTGATAATTCATTGTAGAAATTGGCACATACTTTTACAACGATGGATAAGAATGACACCAAGTTAAGATGGCAATTTTAAGGAGTTGGGTAGAGATCAGGGTTGAAAAATACTCGATCGATTGATTTGAACTAACAAATAAATACATCAGTTTCAGGTTCATAGTCAATCATCAGGCCGACTATGATTAGCGGTCATTCTGGTTTAGTTGCACTGTTTAAACACTCCACCAGGTGCCCAATCGACCTGAAAGAGGGCGCTGCGAGCATAAACCAACCATTCGCCGATCGCCCCAAAAAAACCGCCCTACGTAACCATTCAGTCAAGGGTCTGTTCACGACATTTTCTCCAAACGGGATTTTTCTCCCCCCGTTACCGCTCTCCCAATTCATTTATCCTGTTTATCCTTTTTATACTCGACTTTATTTCGACTTTGATTTTTACTCTACGTTCGTTTCAAAAACCCCTCTCTCCTTCACCATCGACCAAAAATAGCACTGCCGCGACAGCAGTTTAGCATATAAAAAAAAGATGGAACATGTTTCGAGGAAAAGAGAGAAAGCGAGAGAAGAAAAAAAGCGAATAAATCGCTCGAGCCATCCTTCTTCTCTCGTCTAGCGCTCTCCTCGGGCCTAAAATAAGCCTACTTGCGAAAGAAGAGGCGTCACGGTAGATCCCGTAGACACCCGGTGCTCGGGGAGCTCCCCCCACCCACACCCACACCTTCTCCTATACCGCTCCCCTCAGCAGCAGCAGCGAACACGACACAATAGTAGGGGCTCGTGATGTGGAGGTGTGTGACTCCTCTATATATATATATTTGGTGGCCCCCACCGAAACAGAGCTGGGGGTAGAGAGATGTGCTTAAAGAGGCGGCAGTACAACAATTTTATTGCTTTAAATGGGTCTAATTTGTTTTCCTGGCAGTTTTGGCGCGAGTACTTTTGGTGTGTGTGGGGGCATGGGGGAGGGAGGGAGGGAGGGGGGAGGGTTCGCGCTGTTCCACTCTTCTCGCTGGCGCTTTTCCTATATATATATATATATATATATATATGCGTCGGATGTGGGCCGCTTGAGCATTCGCCCGACATGTTTACTTTGCATCAGGAGGCAAACACGTGCGATTGGCTCGAAACTAGGCGTCAGTCCGATCTACGCGTTACCCTCTTCAGACCGTGGGTGTGTGCCTCTTGGAGATCGATACTAAACGATCGAAACTAAATTCTGTGATGTAACTCGCCAACAACTCTCTTTGGAATTCGCTTAAAGTACGCGTAAATATGATTTAAATATTTACGATACGAAAGGATAGCGATTATCAGGTATCTTTTAGGACATTGCCTTCGACGTTTTTTAATATTATTATTATTTAATCAAACTCGCAATGTCATATACATAACGTACAAAATAAAGATATAATTAACAATAAATGAAGAACCAGTTACTGGAACGAGCAGTGTATTCCCCTATTGGGTCCTCTTATTGGGAATTTTAAACAAATAATTTTTTTTTTTAATCAACTGTAGTCAACCGCACTACAGGCCTTACGTCCCCCTCTTGGTGCTTAGGCACTATGCGATGGAAACGACCAGTACCCCGAAATCGAAATTTTCCAAATCCCGCGCCGGGAATCGAACCCGGGACCGCCGAGCCACAGTCCGTCGCTAAACCAACTGGGCTACGACGAGTTCAAATTAATTTCTCAGTATGTTAAAACATTAATTTGAACTAATAAAAATTTCCAAAAGATGAGGGTGAAGCTGATGATGGTAAATCACATAAATAAGACGGATACCTAAAACGATGGGAATTGCAGGATTACAAAGCCGGAAACCGTTGGACAGCAGTCTATAATCGGCGACACTGTAATTTTGTAAGCTCGAAATAAACACGATCTTGTCGTCGACACTGCTGTTCAACAGTCTCCGTCTTGTCTTATTTATGTAATAACAACTCGCTACCCAGTTCAAGCCAATCCAATGGCGTGTATGGCGGTACGGCATCAGGGGGAGCTTTCAAAAGAACTGTCCCGACTTTTGAAATGCGGACGGTCTTGAGAGGTTGCTCACATTGAAAGATGCAGTGTTGAAACGTACAATTTCGTGTACGTGTGTGTGTACGAGTGGATATGTCTCTCTCTCGCGCGCGCGCTCCCGCTATCCACAACCACCCCCTGCCGCCCTCTCTATACAAACAGCAGTCGGGAGACGAGTTCGGTGCACAAAAGCCAAGAAAGTCAAAGCGATAAGAAAGAAGAAAAAAATGAAAAGTAATAGAAAAATGTCTCTCTCTCGCTCTCCGCGGTCGGTGGGGGGGAGGGGACGACAGAAAAATGATTGGTCGCCTCTTTGATCATGCTACGCACGTGCGACTGGCGGGGCTCGACACCGTGTCCACACATTGGGAAACGACATCTGTGTGAAGAGAGAACGCGCGCGGGCGCGCATGCCATGATAACTTTCAATTTAAACAGTGAATAAATTCATATTAAAATGCTAGACGAAAACGGTTTTTTACGTAGCCGTTTCCATCACTAAATTTTGGCATTTCGCCTCAATGCTGTATGCTAAAGTATGTAGGCCCTTACTGTTTCAACAGTTGTGCATTCGCAAAATGATATTGAAACTAGGACACAAATAAAATAAACTTTGGGGGAAACCTAACGCACCACCACTAATACAAAGATTTAACAAAATATTTAGAGTGCGGAACTAACTCCCATTTACTTTTGGAGCATTTAACGTTCTGCTCCACGTTAATGTTATTTTGTTTTGGTATAATGAATATCCAAGGAAAGATTTCAAATGGACACGCTGGAGATTTTTTTAACAAAATTAAATTTTGATGGAGAAAAACGTGAAATCGTCTTTAGTGTAAATGATGTAAATGATAAACTGACTCGTACGTAATTTTTAATATAAGTTTTTGTCAAGTGACTGCGCACCTCAAAGTGATTTTAGCGTTCTTCTGTGTTTGTTTTTAATTTTCGTTATCATAAGCAAGTTCATAAGTAAGTTTTCCTACAGAAATTCGAAAGTCTCAGTTGCTAACCAGGATTGGCTTCATATTTTCACACTTTTAGCCAATTAATAATATTCCAAGAAACAAAGTTTCACCACCAGCTGGAGCAAACCTGACCTTGGGGTGCAAACAAAGGTCAAAGCGCTTAGCCATGTGCTCTCGCCCGTCGCGAGGAAGGGTGAAGAGGTGAAAGCGGAAGTCCAAAAGATGATGGCCGTAGTTATGGCCGGTGGGGCAACGGGTCATCGAAGGACCGTTCAATCTTTGTCCGGCCCAGATTTTGCCACATAATTTCTCTGCCACATTCGACCCTCCCCCTAACCCCCCCCCATCTCCACCCCGGTATTGCATGCGAATTTTAACAATTTATCAAGACCACAGCTTAGCGGGCGTAGGGTCACGGCCAAATAAATCACCCTATATGCATATATCCGAGCGGAAAGGACTAGTCACATTCGCCAAAGAGCTGGAAAGCGAGAACCCAGAATCGATAGAAACTTTATACCGGCAACCAAAATGGAACAGTAGTTAATTAATGAAAATACTAACCTGATTTTTATAAGTGATATTACTCGTCCTTGTTGTTAAGTTTACACATTGTATAAATTTTAAAGATATTGAACATGAACATTTCCATGACCTCACATAAAATATCTAGTTATTCGATCCCTAGATGGCGTTTTCTGTAACGATCTTTATTCTGTGGTCACCTACCTTCGCTCGCTCAATAGAGAAAGTCGATCGATAGTAACAATAGACTATCACACTAGCCATTCATCTCTTTACCTCACATATGCTCCATAGACACGTCCGATGCAACACTAGAAAACAAAATAGTCGATGCTAATAATCTAATCCGATCTCCTAAGTATAGAGCATACATAATGGCCTACATAATAAAGTATAGCGAGCGCTCGCACTGCACCGCAACAATGTTGCGGGATAACAGCATTACAGAAATCCCCATTTGCGATAAAACTTCTCCAAAGTGTGCTAATGCCTCCGGGAGCCATTTTCTTCTCCTTTATGTTCCTCTCACAGCATTAGAATAATTCAATAGCGATGATAAATTCGGATATATGTATTTATATAAATTGCTGCCGCCGGAAAAAATTATGTTCGAGATGGGGTTAAGTGCGCGCGATGTTCGACAGAACGGGGAATTTACGATCCAATTGTCGACATCATTAAATCGGGCGCAGCGGCTTTAGTAGGCATCAACATGAAAAGGAGCAGTCAAAAACAACAGCGACCATTTTGCAAGATCACAACCGAAAGAGGCACCATCATATTCTCGGAATACGAGATAGTACACAAGTACCTTCAAGTACAACAAGTACCACAAGTACCTTCCATCCATGAATAATCAACAAAATTTGAACGGTGGATAGCCCAGTTGAAACGCAGCATCCTAAATAGCCTAGCATACAAGATAAACATTGAAATAAAAAAACTGAACGGTAAAATTGGGTTTCTTTAAGCGCTGAACAGTTTCAATTGCAAGACGCTTGAGATATGAAAAATTTACCGCAAGATTTCAATATCTCAAAGTAATTTCGATGAAAATTGTTCTCAAAAGAAGAAAGAAGAACGAATGCCAACTTGCAACAACCAGAACCGAACAAACAGAAACAGCAACCCCACTTGACGTACAAAAAATAGCAAACCGATGTCATGCATTTAATCCGATGGGCAGAAAACATAAGAATCCTTGAGCAAACCTTTGGTCGAGTGGAACCAAATCTTAAGAGACAACATGACACGACAGCCGGTAAGCTCGCACAAGTATTTTCACAAACACATGTTATTTACAAGAAAAGCTTATATGTGTACATCTGCAATGTTTGTTCAGACATTTACATCGAGTATTTTCAGGAGCCGGCTCATTCTTTTCTCTTCTCAAACAGTTATTCACATCGATCGATCCAACAGAGATAAATAGTCAAGATTACGGCTAAATAAATACCTGCGCAGACAGTTCATTATTTATTTTTCCGTTCGAGTGGTGTCAACCAACGTGTATTTCTTACCTGAGCTGTCACGGTGAAACAAAATCAAAACTAGTGAAGGTGCATTCTGAGAGACGTTAGACGACACTTACCTAGAAAGAGAAAGAGAAACAATATTCGTTAGAGATCCATATGTTGATAGAACAGGTTGATGATGACATTAAGGTTCAGTTTAAATTGTTATCTGTTTAGACACACTCTTATATAAATGTTAGACAACACAATTTGCTGGCTGTTTTGTATTATGCATGAGGAAAAAACGTTTAAGACGTTCCCACTTTAGATGCTGTTCTGAAATGCATCCAAGCGCGCTCGTATATCGCCAAGACTATGAATACAAAGTGAAAGAAAATTTCTTAAAATTACTGGAATATTTTGCTGAGCATTAATCTTTGGCGCGGAAGTAGTGCGGTCATAAAAATAATAAATATAAAAAATGCTGACAAGATGAATGGGATGAGCTAGCCATAAAACTGTGAGGCATTCGAAACAGCAACGCAGATTACTATTTGAATTATTATGAAATGATGTAGAGGGACAAAATGCGAAAATAAATCAATCTGCTTGGCTTTTCAATTGTAGCTGGCTCCGTGCCTGCACCATCCGGCGTTCGATAAAAATCTATATAGTGGCCAAGTTTGCATATCCTCAGGAGAACCGTGGCCATGATTGCGTGGCATTTCTCCTACACTATCGAATCTGAGCTGACCGCGTGGTTACAAAAGACAAAGAGGGAATATTTCCTATCCATTTCTCGATTCTCTTCAAAGCCGATTGTCACTACTTTACAACAATGCGGTATGTATCCTACCTAGGCTACCAATTTTCAAGCTAATACAAATTTAGAACACGCTATCATTGATGAAGATTCTCAAGATTCTTCTCAAGAAGTGGACATGATTTTGAATAATGTTTACGTAATATAACGAACGATCCAAAATATTATTCTATTTATTTTAATTTATTTGGCATTGACGAAAGTTTTAATTGAGTTCATACGTTTGTCTTTGTGTTTCGCAAATCTTTAATTTCTTTATTTCCTGTAGATCAGAAATGAACATTGTTTATTGTCGATTTTGTTGCAGACTCTCGATTGTAGTCCAACAATCATTTTATCAATTTGTTATTACTACCATCGGCTTCAAATCTATTTATGTTTAAATAACCTACCACGAAGCACTCTAGGGGACACCTTTGTAAGCACAACTTAACCATCCTAGGTGACTTTGTGCGATTATTCGTCTATGTGATCAAGTATTTTCGATAAT
Organism: Mycogona germanica; assembly: GCA_034698785.1. Taxonomy (NCBI): domain Eukaryota; kingdom Metazoa; phylum Arthropoda; class Diplopoda; order Chordeumatida; family Chordeumatidae; genus Mycogona; species Mycogona germanica. Next base: position 243 of record JAQGBY010000306.1, on the reverse strand, counting down.
TAATTTCTTAGTGACTAGAAATTTCAAATTTAAATAATATTTTACTCAAGTTTTAATAAATAATCTCTATTTCCGCTAATCCTGGCGATAACACTGAAAATGTCATATTTATTAAACATTGTAAATGGTCTGACATGATTCTTAGTCGTTCCTCATTCGAAACAGGTTTTTTTTTTTTTTTTTAGTTTCCATCAACTGTAGTCAACCGCACTACAGGCGTTACGTCCCCCTCATGGTGCTTAG